>JXCR01120271.1:0-64149 GCA_002079205.1 Phalaenopsis hybrid cultivar | reverse complement strand
TATATATATATATATATAGTTTAGAAAAATATGAAATCAAACCGACCTCATATTTTTCATTGTTTAAATGAATGAGCATTATACCTCAAACTCTTTATCTATGCCAAAGGATAAACACAAGACTGAAAGATGAGGCTCGATCAAATAAATTAAGAAATATATGAAGTTTGTTTGGTCTGCGAAACCATATTATTTGCCGACAAGTTCTCATATTTAATACAAAAAATTAAATAGGGTTTATATTAAGCTGGGTTTTGAAAAGCATCCTATAAGGGCAAGCCTCTATAGTTAATTACATCTTAGATGACCGAACTCACCTAAAAAAACTCTCAATAAAAATTAGGGAATATTATCTTCAAAGAGGTCAAAAGGATATGACATTTCAACGATATCAGACAAAGAGGTGTGAAAGGGGAATTGTTCAAATTTCGAAATTTTATTCTAGAATCCAAAGGAGAAAGAACTAGGGGATGTCATAGATCCGGAAGAGAACCTCGGTGACTTCCTAGTCCACCTATTGTTTGGTTTCAATTTAGAGGAGAAATTATTTGAATGTTTCATCCTGCCAATTTTATTAATTTAGGGCTTACATTTATGTGAAATGATCACACAAATAGCCTGAAAGATATGAGGGTTTAGGTCTTGATGAACGACAACCTCAGAATCTTAAGACGAGTTAGGGCTTAGATTGTACAATAGGATATACAAAGGCCTAATGATGAGGTGCGGATTTATGTTGCATAAGAAAACAACCCCGAAATCCTATGGCTTTTTTGTTTAATTTTAAGGAAGGAATGGTTTAGCTAGGTAAGATATGTTTTGCTATCGAAGATGGTCATGCTGCCCACAATACTAGCTCTAAGCACCTTGCCGTGGCGAGTTTAATTTTTCTAATGTGTTAAGTTGTGATGTCAAATCAAATGTCCCTATGGTTATAGTTCTTTAAATATTATGGAGCATATTAAAGTTGATTCAAGCGACACCAGTTAGGATCTTACGGTTCCCTCATTCTGGTACCAATATTTTCTATTGAATTCACTTAGTCCAAATGAAATTACTAATCTTAACTTAATGAATTTTGTACTTTCATTTAGACCATGGGAAACCTCGTTAGCAACCGTAGGTTACCTCCTCCGAGGGATTCTCGATCATCCGATAGAGACGTCTTAATTTATTTGTAATTGTTGATTTGTGATGTTTGTGATTAAATTTTGAGTTGTTTTATTTTTTAAATGTTGTGACAATAAATTTTTATCTTGGTTGATTTTAGTTTTGATTTTGGTTTTACTGCTGTCTTAGTAGTTTTTGTTTTCATGTAGAGTGATATCGTTGTTTAACATGCAAGTGTTATAAGCATAAAAGTATAGTGCAAAAAATATAAGAAAGGATGGTACTGCAAATTGTAAAAGCGAACCTGGCAAGTCTTATCGTTCCACCACCTGAAAGGTCAGTACTTTCAAGATATGTAGATAATATTGCAGGAAAGTTTAAATTGCAAGAGTAGATGAAGGTTTAGCTACCAAACCCCAGGCTATGATTTTGTTGAACCTTGGGAGATTCTAAATGATAATTTTAGAACAAAATATGACAAGTTCAATTTGCTCTTCAAAATATCCAGAAGATTTCAAAGTTTTGAGGGAATGAACCAGAACTACTTTGAGGCTATTTTGAATTTTTTTGAGTTCATTTTTGAACTTATCATATTGTTCCATTAATCATCCGAGATTGAAGTGTGACTACGCTGTTGCTCAGTGAAACTTGACAATTTGATTATCCCAAGGATAGGATACTTGACCAGTCAATTGATGTTTTATTTAAGAGTTATGTGAGTGAGTGCCCTTGTGGCAAGTTTAGGTCATTTAAAGATTATGGAGCCCACAATTAAAGTCATGCTTGTAGTGTTTGTCGATGTTGATTTCCAATCATATTATTTTCTAAATCCAATCAATTAAGTTTAGATATTGAGCCTGGGGACACTGTCAAGCCTTTAACAATCATAATGGGTGAAATGGTGGTCATCAAAGTTTTGATTTTAAATGACATGTATTCTTATCAAAATGGACAAACCATCCTCAACTTTGGGCATAAGAGAAGTGAATTTCCATCTTTCCGACTTAAGCCCCTGACTTAAGAATCATTTTGTTTTGATTAACTTCCAAGTCATGAAGATTAGGAGATTTATAACCTTGTTGACATTGTTCAAGGGTGGTGAGTGGGTTTCTACCTTTTAATTCCATTGTGTTTCAATCATCCAAAAAAATTCATTAAGATCAAAATTACCCATTTTACGTTGGTTAATCCTAAATTTTGATTAAGGCACCAAAGCCTAAAATTACCACTTTGCCCTTGGGGCACTTCACCTCATAACTCATTAAACACAACTCAAATGACTTTGAGGGTTTAAAGTGTCATATCCATAAGGTAATTATAATGTTAGAGGAGAGCATGTAGACCTCTCAAAATTTTAATTTAATTTTGATAATTATTTAAATTTAGAAAGTAGGATTTTCAAAAGTGATTCATTTAGCTTTTTAAAATAATATTTTTATCTATGGAAAAATTATTAGAGGTTTCCTAAGGTCAGAGAAACACTTAGGCAAGATTTCATGATTTTTTGAATTAAATTATTATTATTATTATTATTTAATTTTTAACCAATTTCAATGATTAAATTAAACATAAAGTAATATTTTAATTCAAAAATCATTTTTATATTTTTAATAGACTTCCCTAAATTCAATAAACTTAGGGAATCAAATTTTATATTTTTGTTATTTTTAATTTATTTAATGTAACTATTTTAGTGAGAAAATAGAAAAAATTCCTTTTAAGCCTCAAGAATTCATTTTTTGACTTAGGAAAATTAGGAAAAATGACTTAATGAATTCTAAGTGACAAGGGAGTAATTAGCTACATTTTAAACCATTTTTTACATTTTTGAAAATTTTGATTATTGTAATTTTTTTTAATTCAAAATACCATTTAAAAATGAAATATTCTCACAATAAAATATTTTTTTATTATTAAATGCCCCTAATCATAAGGAACTCAAAAAACCAAGTTTCATAATTTTTCTGTTTTATTAATTTAATAAAATTATTCTTATACAAAAATAAAAGGTTTCTTTAGAAAATCTATTTTGATACTTGAACTTAATCAAATAATTTTCAAATTTTTGCAGTGAATAAACATGATTTTTATGAACAGTGTGGGATTGATTTTGTTAATTTTTTATAAGTATTTAATTTACATGAATTAATACAAAATATTTACATTTAATTAACTATAGAAATTCACAAGATAGTTCAAAATATCATGACATTTTTTCTAGACTTCTCTGACCATAGGAAACCTACCAAAATTATTTCTATAATTTTCCAAGTCATATTTTGATTTATATAATTAAAATAAGCCAAAAAACCCACCTTAGTTTGAAAATTAGGGCTAGAAGCATAAAGATGTCTTCTGACCTTGGAAAAATTATAAGACATGTCCTCTATGATGGGGAATGAACCCTCAAAAGTTTAAGCCATGATAAGCAATATTTAATCATGGAGAATTAAAATACCACAGAGAGTATTTAATTCATTAAAAATCAGGGAATAAGAAAATAATTTTTATTTTTATTCCACATTATTCTCCTCTGTTCACTGAGCAAGAGGCTTTTTTCTTTTATTTTTATGATTTTTCTAGCGAAAGATATGGATTTTTGAATTTTAGTCATTAAAAATAATTCAAAAATCTCATATTTTTCTACTTATCCACGCGACGCTACCTCAACCTCGTCCGCTCCGAAGGCTCCACGTGTCGCTTCGCCATTTGACGCCTCCAGCCACGTAGCCTCCAAGTGGACCATGTTTTATGCACCAAGAGTCTATCTGACTTAATCTCCTTCGTCCATTGGATACACACGCAATCGGATGACTCTCCGTTATCGTCCCCAAGTGACCTAACCCGTGAGCTGTTCACACTAAAACATTAAGATCTCTGTCTAGACTCAACCAAATTGCATGAAGTTTATTTATAAACCTTAATCTACTCAAAACGAGTACATCTAAATTGTTTATACGGTATGAAATATAGTAAATATGTATTGAGAGTCGAAACAAGCTTGATTTAAGGTTATAGTTTAATACCTTTATCTGAGAGGGGAGGCCTCAATTAGATGGTTGTGGTAACTTTGATTGGGTCCAAAAAACCTGCAGATGAAGCCCCAAGCCTTGGTGAATGGTCTAGGTATGAATTCAATCAAAGTAGTTTTCAGGTGTTGCTCTAGAGCTAGGTTAGAGGCTGTTTTAGATGGGACTTTTGTGGGGAATCAGTTTCTTTCACTGTGGGGATGGTGTGTGCACAATTAATTGGAGTGTGGTTCACTTTGGAGGTGTGGAGAGATCTGTCCTGGTTTTAGGGCAAATTTTAGTGAAGAAATTGGCTCTGTGGGGTGGCTATCAATGGCTAAGAGCAAGGGGATTGCACTTGGGAAGGTTTAGAGAAGCTCTTGTGAGATTTTGGTAGACTTTTCTTAAGGTTCCAAACACACTTATCTTTAGCCATGGAGAGCTCCATTTAAAGCCATGGTTGTCTGGTGGAGCTCAAAGCTTGGAGTTGGGTGCTAAAGCTTGTTGCGGTGGAGGAAAGAAAAGCTCTAATGGCTAATGGAAGTGAGCCAATCAGGGAGGTTCAATTTTGGGTTTTGGCCACTTGGGGCTCCCTTGGGCTGGTTGTTTCCGGTGGTTGAGGAGGTGTCTGGCTAGAGTTCAGTCACTTCTTGGTTCAGGGAGGTCAGGGGGTGCTTAATGATGGTTAACCCCTAAGGGTAAGCAATGATGAAGGAGATATTTCAAGTTTAGGCCAAATATGCGGTGAAATCCCTTAAATCAAGGGACCATTGGTCCATAGCTCATTTTTTATGGATTTTGTGAGTTTAAACTAGTCCATAGGGTGCACTTGGTGGTTTTGGAGTCATCAATTTGGTGGCTTAGGCATGGCTAAGTCAATTTTGGTGCATGGGTCCAATTTGGGTCCAAATGGCTAAAGGTTGGGTTTGGGTTGGGTTAGCGATGACCTTGAGCTCAATTGATTGATCAAAATTGTGTAAATGATTGTCATGAAGATTTTTGGTGAAGGATTAAAATGACTTTGAGTTCAATTGGAAGCTCAATTTGAAGGATTTTGGGATTTTGGTCAATTTAGGCATGTTGGACTAAGCTTGGGTCTAGTTTGGGCTAAGGTTGGGCTAAGTTCAAATTGATGCTTGTAAATGGTCCATAGGAATGTCATGAAGTGTTTTCAACATAAACTGGGTGTCAATTTTGGGGTTAGGGCATTCAATTTGGTGGAATTTGGAGACATAGCCAATTTAGGGAAAATTTGAGGATTTTTGGATTTGGGTCAAAATTGAGTGGAATTGAAGCTTTACCAAGGTCAATTGAGGGTCAACTTTGATGTGTAAAATTGTTATGGAGAGTTTAGGATTCAAATTGGGGGCAAATTAAGTAGGGTATGGGTTCAATTAGGTGAGATTATGTCATAGTACCAATATTGTGGGTTTTGAATTAGATCAAAATTGAGCTCAAAGTATGGGCCAATTAGGCATAGATTTGGTTTAGATTAGTTGTGTAAAATATTCATTTGAGTTTAAAATTGAAATTGAGAGGAATTGGACTCAAATTGATGGACATTTGAGGAGAATTTGGGGAAGTTGGTTCTTTAAAGGCAATTTGAGGGTTTTGATCAAAATGGTCAAATTGGCCAAATTGTCTTTAATGTTTTGGAGACATTTGGAGTGACTTTGGATGTTTTAGGAAATTTTTGGGTGCCAAGGGTATTTTTGTAAATTTTGGGCGTATTTTGGTAAATTTGGAATTTTTGGGTAGTTTTTGGCAATTTGGGTATTTTCAAATGGTTTAAAATGATTTTTGAATAATTTTGGGTATTTTGGGTGAATTTGAGGATTTTGGTCAAGTTTAGGGTCTTAAGGGTATTTAGGTAATTTGAGTGGATTTAGGGGCAATAGGCCAAGTTGGACATTTTGGTTGAATTGGGGTACCAACCACCTTATATGAGTTATGGGCCAATGAAATCCCCATTTAAGTCCTCTATGTACTGGTCTTAGCTAAACCATAGCCTAGGGCCAGTGGTTTTAGGGGACCATCTACACAAGTCTCCTAAAAGATCAAGGAATCAAAGTCAACAATTTTGGGTTTTAGGGTTGTGAGTGGATATAGGTGATAATGGGTGCAGTGAGTGAACTAGCTCCAGAACAACACCCAGAGTCAACCCTAAGGTCAGGTAGCCCTATGGGAACTCTCCTTGAGCTCCCCCATAGTGACCCCACCTACTAAGTGCTAGAAGTTAGGATCAATATGTAGAGCTTCAAATTGAGCAAAGAGGAGTTTAGAGTTTCTAATGGTGCGGGCTCCTTTTCTAGTTTTCTAGGAATAGTCAATATGAAATTACTATGGCTAGACCCTAGGCTACTAAAGAGGGAAAACTAAACCTCAACAATAGTGAGGTCAACAGTGTATTCTTTCAATTATGAAGTTATGCCAAAGATGTTCAGAAATTTCATGAAGAATTTCGAGTTTAGATTGTTAGAGCCAAAAAAACAAAAAGAGGATGATAAGAAAAATCATCCCAACTATTGTCAATAACAAAGACTCCTTGGACACAATATAGAGGGATATTTCAGTTTTAAGGATTGGCTCGAAAGGAATATCAAAGAAGGAAATATAAGAATTCCGAACGAATATTTAAAAGAACCTAAAAAAGGTTTTGTAAATATGATTTCGGTCAAGCCAATCACCCCGGTAGAGCCATATTCAGAAAAAAGTGGTTGGATCATAGTTTGGAGTAGATCATCCAAGAAGATACTGGACCAGATTCAAACTACATTAGCATAAGTCCCAATTTAGAGTCTACATCAAGCAATACCAAAGATAGATATTACGCTAGAAAAGTCACCGCAACCAAAGAAGAAGAAGAACAAGATCGTGCACGAGATGAAGATTGATAGTGTGAGGGGTAGGATAAATGCAGCCTCTATTAGATTGGTTGTTTCAGATTTGAGGGAGAAATTTCTTGAATCACTGACCATGTATGACTATCTTTTTGCCACCTCTAGGTTCTTTTGAATATAATGATTAGAATTTTGGTTGCATTTTAACTGTCTCTAGAGATATATGTAACTGAATGTGACCAATCTAACCTCTATCTCGATTCCCATGTAGATCCTCAAATCATACTTAAATCTGATAAGCCTACTAATGGAACTGAAGAAGAGGCCGACAACACCGGTTTCTACAGTTCTGGAAGTGAGGATCCAGTCCTCGAGTGTCAAGGGACAGGGATATCGATCAACTTGGATTTTGCAGATCCAGAAATGACACCAAAAGAATTGGCTACAACATCAAGAGAAGAAGAGATTATAGAAATAAATTTAAGGAGTGGGAAGATACTGCCCCCAAGGATAGCTCCAATTGACTAAGAAAAATAAATAGTTACTTGAGAAGAACCACCTCCGCCTCCGCCAGTAGAAGAGACACATAATCAAGTGAAAATTGAAGGTCATTATAAAGTGAATTTTAATGTACCAGCTCATCTTAGGAGGTTGCCATCCAAATTAAGCATCTATGACACTTTGATCCTGTCAAAGGAGATGAGAGAATCTCTGGTGATGACCCTACTTAATCCATAAATTTGCTTAGCTTAGTTGGCCAACACATCCTCGGATGAAGTTTGTTCGTTAAAGAAACAAATCGGAGTAACCTTCACTGATGAGACTTACTGCTTGGTACTATCGGTCACAACATACCGCTTTGCATTTCTATCAACATCAGCAAATTTGTGCTCTCTCGAGTTTTGGTAGATTCGGGAGCGTCACTCAATTTGATGAGTCTACCGACGTTAGCATATTCAAATATTGATGCTCAGAAGCTTACCGCCAAAAAGATGATGTTAAGAGGATTCAATCAGAAGGGAGAGAGAGAGAGAGAGCTCTGGGATCAATTTCACTACTAATGAAGGTTGGAGAACTAGTAACAACTGCTAAATTCCATAACATTGATGCGGAAACTTTGTTCAATGCTTTGCTTGGTCGACCATGAATTATTGAGCATAACATGGTTCCGTCATTGCTACACTAGTGTGTCAAGTATTATAAAGAGGGACAAGAATATTGCATCAAATAGGATTTACAACCAATTTTATTTCATGAAGTAGGCATCCATGAAGACGCCACGTACTATGCTTCTCCGGAGAAGACTGTCTTATCCTGTGAATTTATGTCAAATGAGATGGAAGATTCAAAGAGATTATAAGAGTAAGATTTTCCAACTCTGCTTCAACGATCAACCACCTCTCCTTTGCAATGAATTGGTGGAGGTTCTGTTAGTCCACACATCCAAGAATGAGGTCGGGGACGTGGATGAGGAAGAACCAACATGATTGTTGAACGGACAAAGCAGACCATCACCATTGACTTGGAAGAAAGTTCTGATGAAGATAAGTCTAGATAAAGTAATGTTGATGACCATAGTTTGAGATTTCTTGGAAACTGTGGAGAAAAGTGAATATGAGTCAATGTATGATCGGATCAACCACTACGTGCACGCCATGTCCCTTACTCTGATTCAGCCTCAAAAGGTCAAGAGTTTGAGGTAAAGGAAGTCTGGGGTGTTTGTTTGAAATTGATCAAGTTTTACTGTGCTTATCCTACTACTAGTTTTGAAGCTCATATAAATTTGGAAAAGGATGATTCTAATGAATTAATGGAATTACTATTTGGTTACTTTTCTCCTTGTGCACAAAAATTAATTCAATAGGGATATGTGCCTAAGCATATGCTGAAAGATAAACTAAAACTCTTTAAGAAATTATGGAATGTTAAAGGTCGAACTCTCAACTCAAAAGAGGGTTTACGATAGGACCAATCTATGATTAAGAATTTTGCATGGCTGTTACTAGTGAATTAGAAGAGGATTACCTCGATGTGGAGGATGATTTTTAAGACACTGATAAATGATGCTCCGCTAGAATTTGAGGAGGCTGTTAAGTCAACAATGGATGAATTGAAGGAAGTTAACCTCGGGACTAAGGAGCATCCCCAACCCACCTTCATAAGTTCTCTACTCAGTGAAGAAGAGTTTACTGATTTAATCGAGTTATTGTCAGAATTTAAAAATTGCTTCGCTTGGAGCTATGATGAAATGTCAGGATTGTCCTCAGAAGTTGCAACTAATAGTCTTGGAGTGGATGAGAGTGTAACTACAGTAAAGTAAGCTCCCAGAAGAATGCGCATCGAAATGGAACAACAAGTCATTGCCAAGGTGAAGAAACAGATAGACACTAATTTTATGTGGGAAGAGCAATACCCCACATGGTTAACCAACATCATGCCAGTTATAAAAAAGAATGGGAAGATTCGGGTAAACTTTAGGGATTTAAATAAAGCATGTCAAAAGGATGAGTTTCCATTACCGATACCAGAGTTAATGGTGGACATTGTAGCAACACACGAGATTTTATCTTTCATAGATGGATCATCAGGATACAATCAGATCAAGATGGCTCCAGAAGACGCATCACTTACCACCTTTAGAGCACTGAACATAATCTTTTGCTATACATGAATGTCATTTAGATTGGAGAACACCAGGGCAACATATCAAAGAGCTATAACAAAGAT
This sequence comes from Phalaenopsis hybrid cultivar, assembly GCA_002079205.1. Lineage (NCBI taxonomy): Eukaryota > Viridiplantae > Streptophyta > Magnoliopsida > Asparagales > Orchidaceae > Phalaenopsis > Phalaenopsis hybrid cultivar. The sequence continues at coordinate 54,464 of JXCR01120271.1, read as the reverse complement.
ATTTGATGATCTCATCCAAAAACAGGTGCAGTGCTACATGGATGATTTAATCATCAAAAGAAAAGAGCGAATAGATCACTTGTATGATTTGAGGATCATATTTAAATGATTACAACAATATAATCTTAATATGAATCCCTCAAAGTGTGTCTTCAACATTACCTTCAGGAAATTTCTAGGATCTGTTATCTGTCATCGATAAATTGAGATCGACCCAGTTAAGATTAAAACTATCTTAGAAATGCCACCTCCCAAAATCTTGAAATAGTTACAATCCTTTCAAGGTAAATTGGTATACTTAAGGTGCTTTATATCAAATTTGTTAGGTAGGTGTCAGCTCAGGTTAATGATGAGGGTAAGGAAAATGCACTCTACTACTTGAGTCGGTGTTTAATACCAACGGAGGTAAAGTATCTGTTTATTGAGAAGCATTATTTAGATTTGATTTTTACGGTCCAAAAACTCAGGCATTACATGTTTTCTCATAAGATCACACTTATTTCAAAAGTTAAATTCATTGCAATATTTGATGACCCAACCAGCACTGTTCAAACATTTAGCAAGGTGATCAATGATTTTATTGTAATTCGATTTAACTTTCGTACCCCTTCACGCTATGAAAGGATAAATTTTAGTATATTTTCTTGCAGTGCACCCACTTTCTGCTGGGTCCCCTCTCAATGATGATTTATTAGATGAGAAAATACTATAAGTACAGACATCCAGTGTCAGACATTGGGAAATGTATTTCAATGAAGCTTTGTCAGCCATAAAGCATAAAGAGTTACAAACAATCATAGCAGGGAAAGCAGAGATTTGTCTAATTTTTGTTACACCAGATCAAGGATTGTTACAACTTTCCTACCACCTGACAGAGCTATGCACAAATAATGAAGCAAAATATGAAGCTTTGATCACTGGATTAGAATTGGCAATATCGATGGACTTAATAGACATTGTCATCTATGACGATTCATAACATGTTATTCAACAATTTGCTGGAGAATACAAGATTTTGAAGCCAAAACTAGCAGAATACCACTAGTACGCAATGAAATTTTTAAAATAGATTCTCAGTGTGATGTTGTATAGGATTCCTCAGGGAGATAACGCCCGTAACAACGCTTTAGCCAAGCTTGCTACGGAATTGGCATGTCTGTCGAAGGATTCCATTGATATCACAGTGCAAGAACGCCAGGTTTTGTCAAATATCGACCTCAACTATCTACGCAAATTTGGAAAACAAGAAGAGATAATAGCTGCAAAAGCAGACAACACTGAAGATTGACACATGCCATTAATAGAATATTTGCAAACAAGAAGACTACTAGATGACAAGTCAAATGAATATCATATCACAAGAAGATCTATGTTGTATGCTCTAGTAGGCAATGTCCTCTACTGAAGTTCATTTGATCAGATGTGGTTGCGATGTTTAAGTAAAGCAGAAGCACAGGATATCATCAAAGAAGTACATTCTGGATTATGTGGTGCTCACCAGTCAGGGCCAAAGATGAAAATGAAAATTAAGAGACTCAGATATTATTGATAAGCAATGTTGATAGATTGCATGAATACAACCAGAAAGTCCCACCTGTGTCAAGTTCATAGAGTGGTCTTACACCAACATCCAAATGTGCTGCACCCGACCATCGCCTCGTGGCCATTTTAGTGTAGGGGCACAGATATAGTAGGTCCAATAGACCGTCCATCTTTGAAGGGACACAAAGGTAGTTCCATTAAGAGAGGTTACAATGCACCACGTTCTTTAGTTTTTCAAAAGTCAAATTGTCTATCGTTTCGGCATCCCGCGCAGAGTTATTTCCGAGAACGGGTCAGCGTTTAAGAGCACCAACATCAATAATTTTGTTAAACAAATTGGGATAGATTGGAGGTACTGTATGACCCCAGGGTGAACAACCTAGCTGAAGCCTTCAATAAGACGCTCGTCCAAATTTTAAAAAAAAATTTGGATTAACATAAGAAGGGATGGCACAAGAAGTTTTTATAGGCTTTGTGGGCCTACCAAACAACGTGTAGAACTCCTACTCAGTGTACACCATATGCGCTTGTGTATGGGTTCGAAGTCGTACTCCCATTGAAAGTTCAGCTACCGTCTCTTAGAGTCATCTTCACTAACCAAATTACAGTTGAATACAATGCCAAGATCTGACTTATAGATTTGAAAAGTCTCAAAGGAAAACGACTAGAAGTGCAAAAAAATATAGAACTCTACCAAGCAAAGATGATCAAGGCTCACGATAAATTGGTCCATCCAAGGACTTTCAATGTTGGTGAACTCGTACTCGTCCTCAGAAGACCTATCCTTGCACATCATAGGATAGGTAAAAAGTTTGAACTAACTTGGGAGGGAACATTTGTAGTGGAGAAGGTCTATTCAGGAGGATCTTACCAGTTAATGGATTTCCAGGGTGAAAGGCCCACGCTACTGGTCAATGGGTGATATTTGAAGAAATATTATACAACCTAATGTCCTCTAGGATGAATTTTTGAAAGTGATACTTGTTTTGAGGATGACTATTTCGCCAACATCTGTGACTGAGTCCAAAATTCTGTAATAAGTTCAATTTTAATAAAATAAAATCTAAATTTTCACTCTTAAGTCTGCTTTTAATTTTGAATTTTGCTAAATTAAATAAAATAAAATGCTTGCACCTGTATGATCCTAGAATCCAAATAATAATAATATGATATTGTTCTTGTTCTTTTTAAATTTCACCGCAATGATGTTTTCCTGTCTTCAAAAAAATTGTCGAGTCAAAAGCTGATCCTCTCCTTTAAAGATAGCTTAAAGCTTGCACTTGATAAAGAGAAGGCAACAAAGAGTGGCGTTGTGAATTTTGACTTGGACTACGATTAAGTTAATGTGTAGTACGAAGGCCACCTGATGAGTGTAGTCAGTTGCCAAGAAGCAAAAGAGCTACAACCGCTTTTAAGAATCAGTGTCAGAGAGGATTCTACAGTGAAAAGAAAGAAGCCACAAATGTTTCTAGATGTGCAGGACCCAATGCAAAGGGTAGGTCACTTGTAGTCAATGATTACAATGCTGACAAGAGACTTAGTCGGTGCTTCCGTACAAAGGATTCTTGATCCACCACTGAGGAGGACGCAACATAGAAATGCCAACTGTCGCAAGAACAGAGCTTTGGAGCAAGTGGAAAAGAGACGTGCCAAGGAAGCAGTCACAATACTTGCTTCAATTCATGAAGAAGAAATTTATCATCTGAACTTCAAGGAGACTTCTACTAGTCCGTCAATTACAGAGGAAAATCTAGAGACATTTACAAAGCCCACATCTTTAGGGATCCCTGATGAGCTTTGTGTGGGATGCCCCATGTGTAATGCAAAAATCTCAAGGAGAACACCATCAATGGGAGCCTTTAGAGAATGCCCGGAGTGTAACATTTTCCACCTAGAGAGGTATGGGATGCTTGAATAATACACAACTGCCAACATGAAGTTTAGAAATGCAGACCACCCAGAGGTCGAGCCATACATACCACAGTTCACAGAGCCGCTACTGTTATGGATTCCTCCAAAAGATGAGACAGAGTAGTGACCTCGACTTTTGGAATGGATTCCTACAACAGAGTTAGAAAGAATGAGTAGGGCCTGGAAGCAAGAGTTTGAATATTATGAAGAAATTTAAGGAAAATCTATTAATATCATGGAAGGATTGGAACTACACACATGTGTATTCTCAGAAAGCGATGAAAGAAAGATTCTGGAGTGCATTTTTTATTTCATAGATAGAGGCTGAGCTGGTCTATTGATGAAGAAGACATATTCAAAACCTCAAAAAATGGATGCTCATAAAAGGCAGGATCACCATCCAGTGTGGTTGCTGTTACAACTTTGTCAAGGGCAAGCAAGGGAACCCCCCGGGCATTCTGAGATATGACGAGGTGGATCCTCTGCCATTCACAATAAAGGGTATGATTACGAGGATGGTAAGATGGAGTATACTTCCAACTGATTGTATGTCAAACACCTGCATTATCAACATCTATGAAGAAGGGGAGTGCATACCACCCCACATCGATCACTACGATTTTTTTCAGACCGTTCTATACAATTTCATTTATGAGCAAGAGAAACATCCTATTTGGAAAAGAGAAAGATATTATTGGACCTAGAGAACTCAGAGGTTCAGTTGTAATTCCAATATCATTTGGTTTACTGTTGATTCTAAAAGGAAATGGAGCAGGCCTGGCAAAACACTCCATTCCTGGAGTGTCGCGCTGCAGAGTCTTAGTTACATTGAGAAGAGTGGACAACAATAAGATACCATATGGATTCCAACAAAATCCAGAATTAAAAAAAGCTACATTGGTATGTGCTATGAGATAGTTGTATCTCTAAGCTTACGTGAAAGGACCTTTTTCTAGAAGCGTGGCTTAGAAGGTTAGCTTGACCACGAGCTTACCAGAAGAGACAGACATAAGTTACTTTTTGCACTACGTCAGAGCAAAGAGGATATGATATATGATATTTCAGATTTACTCAGCATGTTACTTGATTTTGACACCTCTAGCATACATTCACTTGTACTACATGTTTGAAGTCGTTTAACAAAGTTTATTTCAAATTTCAGCATATGTTGTTAACTTGACTCTTTTGTGCAATTGATGAAAAGTTGCATGACCGCGTGTTGGTCCTAAATTATAAAGAACAAAGAACGATACAAAAAGAATCTAAAAATGAATGAAAATTAAAATTTAAAATTAAAAGAAAATAAAAATTAAATAAAAATTGATAATCTTGATACTGAAAGTAATGATAAAAATGGTAAACAATTTTCCTCAAAACTCTGCACTCTTCACGACACAGATTCCATAAACTTTGCAAAAATTCTACAAGTCTTCATACTTTTCTCACCAAGTTTCGCACTCAACACAACATTCCACAAATTTTTCACACTTTTTCCACGAATTCTCCGCACTCACAAAGCTCTCGGGATAAGTACCTGAATTTTGATTCCCATCTCTTGAGATAGGTGAGAGACCTCCTTCAATGGATTAAGGCATCCTATTCTCATCCTTTTGAGATCAGTGTGAGATACCTATAAATGGTTTAAGGCTTTTGATTCTCATCTTTCTAGAGTTGGTGCCAAAAGTTCAATTCCCTTCCTAGGATCAATATCTAAATTTTGATTCCCATCTCTTGAGATGGGTGTGAGACCCCCTTAAATGGAGTAAGGTATCCTATTCTCATCTTTTCAAGATTGATATGAGACCCTCTTAAATTGGTTAAGGCTTCTAATTCTCATCATTTCAGGGTTGGTACTTAAATTCCAATTTTCATTCTAGGATCAGTACCAAAATTCTGATTCCCATCTCTTAAGACAGTGTGAGACACCCTTAAATGGATTAAGGCATCCTATTCTCATCCTTTGAGATTGGTGTGAGACCATCTCAAATGGGTTAAGGATTTTTTTTTCATATTTTTTGGGTTGGTACCTAAATTCTAATTCCCATCCTGGAATTAGTACCTAAATTTTGATTCCCACATCTTGAGATAGGTGTCAGAACCCCTTAAATAGATTAAGACATCCTATTCTCATCCTTTCTAGATCGGTGTGAGACCCCCTTAAATGGTTTAAGGCTTCTGATTCTCATCTTTTTGGGGTTGGCACCTAAACCCCAATTCCCATCTTGAGATCAGTACCTAAATTTTGATTCCAATCTCTTGAGATAGACGTGAGACACCCCTAAATGGATTAAGGCATCATATTCTCATCCTTTTGAGATCGGTGTGATACCCCCTTAAATGGTTTAATGATTCTTACTCTTATTTTTTTGGGCTTGGTATATGAATTTTAAAACCCATCCTAGAATCAGTACTTAAATTTTGATTCCCATCTCTTGAGATAGGTGTGAGGCCCCCTTAAATGGGTTAAGGATTCCGATTCTCATCTTTCTAGGGCTGGTATCTAAATTTCAATTCTCATCCTAGGATCAGTACCTAAATTATGATTTCAATCTCTTGAGATAGGTGTGAGACCCCCTTAAATGAAGTAAGGCATCATATCTCATCCTTTTGAGATCGATGCAAGACCCCCTTAAAGGGGTTAAGGCTTCCAATTCTTATCTTTCCAGGGTTGGTACCTAAATTCCAATTCCCATCCTGGGATCAATACCTAAATTCTGATTCCCATCTCTTGAGATAAGTGTGAGACCCCCTTAAATGAAGTAAGGCATCTTATTCTTATTCTTTTGAGATCAGTGTATGACCCCCATAAATGAGTTAAGGCTTCTGATTGTCATCTTTCCAGGGTTGGTACCTAAATTACAATTCCCATCTTGGGATCAGTACCTAAATTATGATTCTCATCTCTTAAGATTGGTGTGACACCCCATTAAATGGAGTAAGGCATCATATTCTCATCCTTTTGAGATCGATGTGAGAAACCGTTAAATGGGTTAAGGCTTCCAATTCTCATCTTTTTGAGGTTGGTACCTAAATTCCAATTCCCATTCTGGGATCAGTACCTAAATTCTAATTCCCATCTCTTAAGATAGGTTTGAATGGAGTAAGTCTTCTTGATCTCATCATTTTGAGATCGGTGTGAGACCCCCTTAAATGGGTTAAGGCTTCTGATTCTCATATTTCTGAGGTTGGTACCTAAATTCCAATTCCCATCTTGGAATCAACACCTAAATTATGATTCTCATATCTTGAGATAGGTGTGAGCCCCCTTTAAATGGAGTAAGGCATCCTATTATCATCCTTTTAAGATCAGTGTCAGACCCCCTTAAATGGATTAAAGCTTTCAATTCTCATTCTGGGGTCAGTACCTAAATTTTGATTCCCTTTCACTACCTTTTAGATTAGATGTGAGTACCTGAGCTTTCCTTCCCATTCTATCAAATTCAAATTACCGAGATCGATATGAGACCCCCTTAAATTGAATAAGGCTTCTGATTCTCATTCTAGGGCTGGTACCTAAATTCTAGTTCCCTTTTCTGGGGTCTGTACCTAAATTTTGATTTATTTCATTATCTCTTGAGTTTGATGTGAGTCTCAGAGCTTTCCCTCTCAATGTAGCAATTTAAAATTTCTCATAAGATGGGCATCTGTCCTATTCCCTTCCATTACATCTTGAGTTAGATGTGAGTCCCCAAGCTTTCCTTCCCAATGTAGCAACTCTTTTCCTTGACCAGTCTCTTCAACCTGAATGTGAGTCCCTGTGCTTTTTATCTCGAACCGATCTTTTCATACGTCCTTAATTTTTGAAGGTTTCTTAAAATCAAAATCAACTTTAATTTCACTAAAATTAAAATCTTTTGTTGAATCGAATCTTTGTTGTGACCGTCAGTGTCCTTGATTGTTGTCTCCAAAAAATTGCAATCCAATCCCTAGTGAGAGTCCTTGTCTACTCTCTAGCGAAAGCCTATTTTATTTTCTCTCTTCTCAGCTCTGAGCATGTTGGCTTAAACAGTTGTGTTGGTTTGTTGATCTTATTGGTCAAGGCCAATACGTGTGGTGTGCTTGCCCGGCACACCCCACCTATTAGGGGTCTATTTGTTGACCTCAGTTTTGGTTGAGATTTAGTTTCTTCTTTAGAAGCCTATGATCTAGCCATAGGAATTTTCTGTTGACTATTTCTAGAAGACTAGCAAAGGAACCCTCACCATTAGAAATTATAAAACTCTTCTTTACTCTTCTTGGAGTTCCATAAGTTTGGTTTTAACCTTTAGCACCTAGTAGGTGGAGTCAACATGGGGGAGCTGAGGATGAGTCCCCATAGGATTGTTTGGCCTTAGTGTTATCCCTGGGTGGTGTAGTCTTTGTCAGGTCTACACATACACCCACTTGCACTTGTACTCACAACCTAAACATAATATGCTTAACTTGGTTCCCTACTTATTTTGGAAACTCATGTTGGTGGTCCCCAAACCCTTTGCCCTAGCTAGGGTTTGGCTAACTCTAACACATTCAGGATCCAAAATTAGTTTCCTTGGTTTTATGGCTCAATAAGGTGACCTCATGATTAACATTCTCAATTGATCCCAAATTTTCCAAAATTCCAAATTTTGACCATTCTTGGCCCCAACTTTCCTAAATTTCCAAATTGCCCCTAAAAACAAAATTTTCCAAAAATTTTGAAAATTACCCAAATTCTCAAATTCTCTTCAAAAATCATTTAAAACAATTCCAAATCACTCAAGTTGACCAAAATACCTCAAATTTCCCTAAATTCCCCAATTCACCCCCAATTTACACCAAATTGACTTCAATCTCATCTAAATCAAAATTCATCATATTCAATCCCTATTCAGACTAAAGTCAAGCCCAATTGAACCAATCTAAAGCTTATTACCAAACCTAATCTCAAAACCCCCGATTTTACCCTAAGAACTAAATGTCACCAAATTGAACTCCAGAACTTCTCAATTTCTGATAAATTGACTTCCAAATGCCTCATGACAATCTTCTACATCAAATTAGTCCATCAATTGAACCAAATCCCAACTCTAGCCTAATCAAAACCAAAGTCTAGCCTAAATTTCCTAAAATTTGTCTTGAGCCAAATTTCACTAAATTAAGCCTCCCAATCAATTCAAAATTACTAAATTCATTTTCAAAACTTCTCATGAGTACCATCCACATCAAATTGATCAATCACATGACAAAGGTCTTAGCCTAAACCTAACCTAGACCCAAATTCAAACCAAAACCCCAATTTTGAACCCAACTCCCAAATTTGACCAAAACCATTCAAATTGTCCAAGCCATGGTCACCACAGCCAGCTTTAGAGTCCTAGGAACCAAGCTAGATCCTCCTAGTCCAACCTAGTTGAGCCATAGGCCAAGGATCCCTTGATTTGGGGGATCTCTTCTCATTTTGGGCTAAATTAATAAGGATGTTGCCACCTGCCATCAAGCCACCCAAAAAATCACCATTAAACCCCCTAGCTTACCTGAACCACCTAGCCACCAACTCAAACCTGGTCGAAAAACACCAAATCCGAGAGCCACCCCAAGCCTTAAAACCAAATTTGAGTTCACTGAGTTGGCTCACCCTCATTGGTCACTTGCACCTTTCTTCCCTCCACATAAGCCACTCTTTGCACCCACTAGCCAGCCCTGTTGGCAAACATGGCCTTACCTACTTTAACCCCCCCCCTCATAATGATTGAACTGAACTTGTCATTTAAACTTTCAAACTTTAGAATTTATGGCTTTTACTTCTCCATGGAGCTTGGAGCCAACTTTGAGGGCAGCATTCTACAACCACAAGTGGATCAACAATTACAATCTCTTCTTTATAATTAAAATAACAAGCCATAGGCTTTCGGGGTTGTTTGCCTAGTGCAACATAAATCCTCGCCTTATTTTTAGGCCTTCACATAATCATGTTATGCAATTCAAGCCCTAACTCCTTTTAGGATTCTGAGGTTGTCATTCGTTACGACATAAATCCTCCTATATTCTAGGCTATTTATAAGATTTTATCATGCAAATGTAAGCTCTAAATACTAGTAATTGACAAGATGAAACACTTGATAATTTTCTTCTTGAAATTGAAGTCAAATTGTAGGATAGCTTGGGAAGTCATTTAGTTTCTCCTTAGGATCTGTGACAACCTCTAGTTCTCTTCCCTTCCATAATAATGTTCTAAATTTGAGCATTTCCCATTTGACACTCCTTGGTTTGATCTTTGAAAAGTCCTACACTTCGAAATTCTTGAAGGCAATATTTTCTAATCTAAATCTAGAGTTTTCTTGGATGACCTCGGTTATTTAAGATGTAATTAACTATAAAAGCTGGCCCTTATATGAAACGTTAAGAATCCAGCCTCATATAAACTCTATCTAATCTTTTATATTAGAATGGGAGTTTGTCGGTCAACATAATGGTTTTGTAGACTAAAATGGATTTCATAAATTCTTTAGTTTATTTAATCGAGCCTCTCTGATAAGTGACATGTATATTCCTTGGGATAGGTATGTCACTTGTAGTGTGGTGCTCGTTTATTTAAATTAGTTTCTATAAGGGATCAGTTCGATCTCATATTTTCAAAATTAAAATATTACTTTCCAAAATTTAATATATATTATCTTAAACTAAATATCTTCCCAATTTGGTGACTGACACTAAGAAATTAGCTAAAGCCCATCATTTGATAGCTCACTAAAGAACATATGTCATATTAAATTTGTATTAATATCATAGCCTATTTGGTTAATCATCTAGAAAAGGTAGAATGAGTCATCATATATTATAGAAGATTCATCCTTCAAATTAATTTATTTCATGAAATAACTATATTATTTCAATTTCTAAACTAAATATTAATGCAAACTAATACTTTTTAATATGTAGATATTTCAATTCAATTGGAATAAATTATAGTTAAGATAGTATAATAAATTTTTCTTATGTTTATTAATGGTTTGATCCAATAGAGGTCGTATTAACTCATTTAATACTATGAAAACAAATTATAGGGCTTCTCTAGGATCAAAGCGATTAATACTGGAAGATTCAGTCAGTAGAACTTGATATATTCAAAAGCATCCCAAAAAGCTTTATATAAGTTACAATGAACATATTTTTATAATGAGATAGTAAAAGTTTAAAATTGAATTGATAGATTGGAAATAAACCTCATAAAAAATAGAAGCCTCCATTGAAAGAAATATAGCTATGTAAGACTCCTAGGGGTTGCATATCAATGATGACCTTAATCTATTTAGGATGAACCTCTATGCCTCTTTGGTAAATAATGAAGCCCAAATACTTTTCTAAAGACATACACATTTTAGGGGATTCAATTTCAGATCACATTACTTGAGAAAATTAAAAATTACTATCAATTATAGAATGTGAACTTCCTCAACATTTCTTTTAATCACCACATTATCAATGTAATATTCTACTTGGTAATAATTCATCAAAGGTGTGCATCATGGAAAGTTGATAATCAGTTCATTTATTTTTTAAATAAAAATACATGCCTTTATAACAAAAATTCTAATAAGGGCACAAAATAATGTATGGTACTGATCCTCATAGGCCATCTAAATTTGGTTATATTAAGGTGAGCCATTCAAAAATGAGAACATTGCTTTAAATGAGGCAGAATGAATTACAAGTTTAGAAATTTACAAGGAGAAATCATCTTCCAGGCATGCCTTATTGAGATTCCAAATCTAATGCAATCTAGTATTTATACATTTTTCTAATAAATGAGCATAATGTTTGCAATCCAAGTTAGGTACAAGACTTTTCTTATAAATACCAATTTTTTGAGTTTTTTTTTGTCTCTTCAATGATCTCTTGCTCTATATTAGGATGCATTATCTAAGGAGACTGCTTAATGGGATGAATAACTAGATCTATGAATGTGAACTGCTATCTCTAGTGATATGCTAAGCATTTCAACATAGCTCCAAGCACACAAATATCATAACTCCTTTAATACTTTGATGACCTAATTAATTATAGATTCTAAAAATAATTTGCTAATATATGTATGATAAGGATCATCATCCATACCTAAATCAATTTTAATAAGTTCATCTATAGTTGAGGATACTCAATCCTTTAGTTTAGGAAGACCATCTTAAACTTCGTTCTCTTCATCATTAGTGACAAATATTTATCACCGCTAACACACAAGTTGACACCAAATCCTTATAGTGTCCTTGTTCAATAAGCTCAATATATAGCACCTTATATAATAAAAATAGACTTCGCAGATGAAAGACTAATATCATTCATAATTCATCTATGATAGAAGGCATTGAGGATATATATTCACTAGCATCTTCTTAAACATGGAATAACACTCAAAAAAGAGGCTTGTAAAATCCTCACTTTATTAACTTGCTCACCTCATTTAGCAAAGAATCAGTATTTGATTCAAATTCTATTTTAATTTTAGAAACTAGCATGATACGGTAGTTTCAATCGATGCTTAACATAAGGGGGTATCAATATTATTTAGCCATTCTACTATCTTTGTACCTTTAAAATGAGAAGGACTAGCAGAAAAAGGGGATCATGATGCGCATATTTGTTGTGTGTTAGTTTTGTAAATATTTTTCAATACTACAAAGCACACACATGACAGTGCTAATAATAAATATGCAATTCAAATACAAATAAAAATAACTTTAGTGAAAATATTTTTATCATTTAAAATTATTAAACTGCCAAACCCGTAATAATAATGCAATTATACATATCTCTCAAGTAATAAAGGGCTCTAATGAAGTCCTAGATATCAATCCCATAGGGAAGTTGGAAATGCTTATGAATAAATTCTTGTGACTATAATCTAAAACACAATTCAAACTGCAAAACTTACGTACAAATTCAAATCTAAAGTAATTAAGTGTATGCTAAATAAAATGCAGTTAAAAGAACAAAATTAACTAAACTAATTTCTAAACTTCAAAAGTAAACTTATGAAAAATAAACAAAGTTTCTGTGATGAAGAGTTCAAATTTAAAAAAAAAAACATCCTTCCCCTTTACAATGAGTATATGAATGGTGAAGAAATTAAAATCATTTTAAAATTTTTAATTATATTGTGTCAGATAGGAGCAGTCCTATTCCTTACCCTTTTTCAAGTGCATAAAGAACATTGACTAATCAAGAGTTTGGTCCCTAATTTTGTGGTTAGGTTGGGAGGATATTGGCTCTCACTCCAGAGCTCCCACATCTCCCCTACCTGAGGGCTAACAATCTCACATTAGTTTCTAATCAACTGGACCAAATTGGGAATATTAATCTGCCATCTTAAAATCTCCAATTCTGCATCCAACAAAATATATTTCCCTTTTTATTTGCACTCATTCTCACCCATGAAATTGAATGTGTCTCTCACCATGTTGTAGAAATCATAGCCCTTTCAGATCATATGTTTCTCAACACATTTTAACATTTCAATTAGCCAGATCAAAAAGTAAACGAAGATTGGAATTCAAATCATCACAAATGTTTGACATTTAAAACTGTATAAAATAAAATCTTCACAAAATCATATCTCAGAGAAGAAAGAAAGATAAAGAAGACTACTTAAAATTCATGGAATGACACAATAAAATAGGGATTTAATATATAAAAACAAGTTTACAAAAAATGGAATAAAAGACACAGCTTATCTCACACTCCTTCCCAAGCAAATCCATAATTCTCTTTAAGCACTTTCCCTTTCTACAAGCACTCTCAATTCTCTCTTGGAAGTATAATAAAGAATAAATCTCTCACTTTCCCTCTCCTCTTACGACCCTTGAAGAAAATCTAAGTTCTTGACTCTCTCTCTTACTCGCCTCTCTCTCTCTTCACCCCCAAAAACCCTTCTTCCAATCCCTTACACGCCACTCTCTCTTCACCACCCAAAACTCTTATTCCAATCCCTTACACGCCACACTCACTTCACCACCAAAAACTCTTCTTCCAATCCCTTACACACCACACCTTTATGCCCTAGACTTCCCTCTCTTTTATTAGAGGTTGCCCCCTCTAAAAAGATCTCAAAATTCCCTCCAAACTTCTCTCCAAAATTCAAACCTTTTGAATTCCAAAAGACATGTCTATTGATTAAAGAAACAAATACCTTCATTTAAGATCCTTCCAAGTGTCTAGATGCATTGAACCACTCCATGGGGCATTTGAAACATTTGGAGCTTTCAAAATTCAAGCAAACTTTATCTCGAATTGCCTTAATTCATCAAGTTTTGTATCTGGTGCCTCAAGTGTTGATTCTGGCACTTCAGGTGCCAAGTTGCTTAAGTATGTGTTGTTTTGGGTTCTGGCACATCAGGTACTAATTTTGGCGCTTCAGGTGCCAGCTCTCTGTAAAGTGGCGCTTCAGATGCCAGAATGACAAAATTCGCTATTTTGGCTTCAAATTTCATCTTTTTGTTACTTTTACTCCAAATACTTAAAATTGATATACCTGCAACAAAAACATGAAAACGCCATTCTTTGAAGTGCAATATCACCAAAAATAAGCATAAAATATATACTTAAAATAACACATTATTTTGGTATATCAAAATCCTTCAAACTTAAATGTTACTTGTCCTCAAGTGACACTTTTACAATATAAAAATATGAATTAAAATAGAGATTAACTTATAAACTTTTATACTTTAGTTTAATAAATAAAATGATAAAATTTAAGAAAAACCTTTAATAACTTAGATTAAAACTATATGTCTAAGAATATTTAGTAATAAAATCTTTGATTTTTGAATCTCTTTTCATTTCAAGAAGAACTATAATTTGTTATATCAAGGATACTTAGAATATTCATATGAAAAAGAACTTCATGAAAAATTTACTAGTAAGGGTGCTAATAATCAAATACATGTCTAGAAAATGTAATAAAGACTTTTCCTCAAGTTGATTCAAGTGAAGCCAATTTTTGATAAGGCATCTCCTCAAGCTTCTCCTCACATTCTTTTTTTCTTTCTCCTTTCTTTTCAGGATCTTTTCAACCCTCTGCACTTTTTGTTCTTTTCTTTTTAAGATCTTTTCAATCCTTTCTTTTCTTTTTCTTTTTCAAGTGAGAACTACTATATCTGGATAAGCTTAAATAGTTTTGAAGTTCACTATCCTCTTTTTAAAGTTAAAACTTTTTACCTTTCTTAACTTTATAATTTCATATTAGTTTTGATGATTTTTCATAAAGTCTCATTTTTTTTACATGAAACTCTAAAAGTGTTAATACTTCAAAAATACAATTTCATTTACTTTAAATAGAAAAACATAGTCTTATACTTTCATACCAAATATCTTTAATTTTAGAATCGACATTCATTATTAAAAACTTTTACCTAAATTTACCATAATATTTACAAACATAAATATAGTCATTTAAAGTTAAACCCTAATATCCAAGGTCATGGTAAATTAATTTTTAAAATATAGTTAATTGAGGACAAATAAAATTTAGTTTAATTATTCTTTTTAAGGAAATTTTTCTTTTCCCCAAACTTAAATTTTTAAGTAATTACAAATATTCAGTACAAAATTTTTTGTAGATGAAAGAAAACAGTAATTATGTAAAAATAAAAACTAACCTGTAGAGGATTTCTGAATATGAAACCGGGCTTTAGTATATTGCAGGTGCCAACTTTAAAAAAATAGGATTTAAAAATTTAATGAAACACAATATATTTTAAAGGGTTTGATAAAAAATAATAACATAAACAGAAACTAAAATAGCTAAAAATGCAGAAAAATAAAAATCTACAATTTCTATTACAGTTAAGTCCATAGTAAAATATTAAAATGAAAGTTCCTACTACAACAATTTCAAAGAAAACAAATAAGAAACAATCAAAATAACAAATAAACAAACAAACTCCTAAGAAAATCAGTCTTCATCCTCTTCCTCATCATCATCATCATCATCTTCTTCTTCTTCTTCATCATGATCTGACCTATAAGAAGTAAAACTGGGGCAAGTTGGAAATTCCACATTATAATCACCACTTAGATATCTAGTCATAGCCACCTGATATGTTATATCATGTTGAACTCTCCTCTGCTTATATTCATCCTTACATGCATTCCTTGCTTCAATTCCTCCAATCCAATTTTGCAGATTCACAATATACATTTGCTGTATCATAATTTGCTCCATGATGTTCTCAAGTGAGGCAAAGCTGGAAGTAGATGGCCCTGCAACAGATGTTGAGGGTATATCACTTCCTCCACTCCTGGATTCAACAAATGATTCAAATTTTTGAATTGTATGTCATCTAATTGGTTTCTGTGGCTACAGTTTTTCTTCATTTCTATGAAACTTTACTCTTGATTGTTCACATAAAGTGAAAATCAGGGCAGGGTATCCCAAACCTCTAGCTGTAGCACTCCTGGCTATACTCCGAGCATTATGTACTATAAGAGCACCAACATCTACTGCTTTCATTTGTTGAATGCAAAAATTTAACACAACTATTTCCTTTGTTACTCTGCTCAGATGATTTGTTGGAAAAAAATTTGTAGAGATGAAGTAATGTCATACCTTTAATTGAAAAGTCATCATGGAAGTGGAGAAATTTCTTTATTATTATTATTCTTAATTTTACATTCTTCCCTTTCGTCAGTTAAAAAGGAAATTACTTCATCCAGTGATGAGTCAGCCATCACGAATGTAGCATATTCACAATGGAATACATTTCTCAATCCATTAAATTCATTAATCTTTTCTCTAGAAAACTCAACTTGCTTACCTCTCACGAAGATGTGATCATCAGTAGTAAATCGCAAGCTGGCATAGAACTCTCAGATCATGGGAACAACTGCTACAACAGTGAAGTAGCAATATCTCTCCTAATTTTTAGTGAAGATCAATCTATTGATCTCGCCACTCAGGTTAGCAAATGCTCGTTCTTGAATCAATTTTCTCGAGCCCATTTGAGCGTTGTAACTATGTTGGGCCTTATAATTAACAAATCTCGCATCAGAATCACCTGTAGGCTTTCCTCTTTTACTCGTGGAGCCATTTGAATTTCTATGGAAATCCAAACAAAATCCAAATAAATTACAAAATCAAAAATCCAATTCCACAAGTGTGATTATTTGATAAGAAACCATTCAACATGGGTTTTCTTCAAACCTCTTCAAAAAATTCCCAAATTTTAGATTTCTCATAATGTAGATAAATCCATGGTGAAAATTAAAAATTTCTAAGTTAAAGTAAAACTCTTACCAAGAGAAGATGAAATTTAAAATCTTTAGCTCTTGAAATCTTCTTAAATCCGTGCAATGTTAAGCCCTATGTTGCAATTTTGAGGTAGGAGACGACCCAAGCAATAAAAAAGGATTTTTACTGGGTGATTTCTCAAATTTTAACCCATTTGGGCTTTTTCGGAAATTTAGCGCCTTAGGCACCAACGCTAAAATTTTTAGATTTTATTATTCAATGGAAATCTACTATGTACCACTTTACAACAACCTCTAACTAACTCAAATAAACACATACTCATAATTAAATAATTTTCTAACACTAAACTTTCACAAACAATAAAAAACTCACTTTTATATATAAAATTTGCACTTTTACAAATTGACAGTTTTCAAAGCCAATAAAATCTAATTCAGTGCTCAAACCAAATCAAACATCCTAACACTAAAATCTAAGTATCAAAATACTCAACAACAATTACAAATAAAGTCCAACAATGAAATTAAATGCAGTCTAACATAACACCATTACATAATTAAGCAATACTAAATACGTATTTTGTGCATAAAGTAGGTTCAAACATCTTCTTTGCTATCGCCCTCTTGGATGTCTCCCATTGATTAGTAGTGCACATACAAGTTATAGAAAGGTTGATAAGGAAATTCATCCGTCGAATCTTCCTCAATCCAAGCATGTTTCTTGAACATACGCACCAAACTATCTTCAATATGTCTAGTATGTTCAAAATGTTCTTTCATCCTCTAATCCATATGATCCAACATTTAAAAAATATTCCTAATTGAATGCATAATGTTCGGTACCTCTTTCTCTATCTTCTTGATCCTCTTCAGAAGTGCATTCAAACTGAAGTAAGGCACAATAGGTGTTGAATTCTAAGATGATTGATACATTAGTATATTCATATCATTCCCATCCCCCATTCTTATATAGTTGCGTCCATAGTCTTCCAAGGAAAAAGTAATTTTTTCCAACTTTCATAAGGCACTTGCGATTGACTGCACAGTAGAAAAATAGTAGATGGATGTCCCAGTCCAGTAGTAAATCCATTGATGATCAAACCCAAATCCGATTTCACAATTATTGCACCAACATCAATAGGTTTTCCAGTTTGAATATAATAATTCAAAATAGTACTCTCCTTCGTCACCTTACCGATTTTCATTATAGAAAGAAGTTTTGATGCAACAAAGAAATGTCTCGCTTAAGATGCAGGATTCAACAATGATGAAGAAAAATTTACATTTCCATTATCTCTATTCTCCCAATTTGCATATTCATCGGCAAGAAATCGATAAATTTCATTCATATTTTCTCTTGTAGGGGCAAAATTTGCTTAGTGGAAAATAAGGACACTTTCAATCATAAACATATCATTTATTCTTGAAGGAGTGAATTGTACACACTGTCCCAGATGCAGAAAATTCCTTGGTTGATTCCATGAAGATTGACGTAAAACTCTTTAATCATAGAAACAACTACGGTGGCAGTGGTATAACAAAGCACTTCCCAGCGTCTCTGTGCAATAATCTCCTCCACTTGAGTATTCGGTGTGTTGAATCCTCATTTCATAAATCCCCTTTCCTTTATTAGCCTCTTCTTCACAAGAACTTGATTGTATAACTTTTGTGCATCGAAACTGATGAACTTCCTCTGGTTGAAAATTTCATATCTCGTAGTATCTTTAGAGTAGGAAGCCATTGGATTTGAAAAATATTCACTCTTCTCTCATTTTCCCCTCTAAAATAGGTTTAGCAATCAATTTTTGGGGGTTATTGGGAAGAGAACCTGCCAAAAATCACCAAAAATTACCTTTTGAAACATTTTAAGTCATTTTCGCTATGGTGCCTTAGGGGCTGATTCTGGTGCTTCAGGCGCCAGCTCTCTAGAAAGTGGCGCTTTAGTTCCAAAATTTGCACTGTTTTGTTTTAAATCCAATGAATTCTCAAATCTTCCAAAAAATTGGGTAAATAAATATGTTTTTAAATATTTTTTTAATTTNATGTATATATATATATATATATATATATATATATATATATATATATATATACATAACACTCCAAACTAAAATAAATAAGAAAAATAAAGAATGATAAACATGGGTTGCCTCCCAAAAAGCGCATGGTTTAATGTCGCCAGCCCGACATTCCCAGTCTTTACTCTGGGTGACCCAACATTAATATCTCATTAAAAGCTGGTCTTTGATCATTAAAATACGATTTCATTCTATGATCATTCACTTTAAATATCTTTCCAGACTGAGATCTTCAATATTAACAGCTCCATAGGGATAGACTTCTACAATTGTGAATGACACTTTTCACCTAGACTTCAGTTTTCCAGAAAATATATTCAATCTTGTATTATATAATAAAATTTCATGTCCAAGCTCAAATTCCTTTTTTATTATCTTTTGATCATGCCATTCTTTCTTTTTCTCCTTATAATCCTAGAATTATCATAAGATTTATTCCTAAATTCTTCAAGCTTATTCAACTGCAATAATCTTTTTTCACCAGCATCTTTTAAATTGAAATTGAACTCCTTAATAGCCCAGTAGGTTTTATGCTCCGTTTCTACAGGTAGGTGATGACTCTTGCTAAAACTTAATCAATACGGGGACATTCCTATAAGTGTTTTATAAGGTGCCCTGTAAGCCTATAATGCAGTATCTAATCTAGTAGACCTATCCATTTTATTAGGATTCTTAGTTTTTTTTCCAAAATTCTTTTGATTTCATGATTAGATACTTTTGTTAGACCACTAGTCCTGGGATGATAAACAGTTTCAATCATATGCATAATCTTATACTTTTCCATCAACTTAGCAATTCTTGCATTCCTAAAATGAGATCCTCCATCAGTAATGATTATTCTTGGCATTCCACATCTTATAAATATATTTTTGATTAAAAATTTTGAAACACTCAGAGCATCATATCGAGGTAAGGTGATTGCTTCAATTTATTTTGACACATAATCTACTACAATCAATATATATACATTTCTAAATGAAGGTATAAAGGGTCCCATAAAATCCAATCCCCATGCATCAAAAACTTCAACTTCGAAATTAAAATTTAGAGGCATTTCATATCTTTTTGAAATATTACCTACTCTCTAACTGTTCACATACATATATATATATATATATATATATATATATATAATAATAATAATAATAATAATAATAAAAAGAACAACTCGTGGCTCCTTACGCGTTAATCTTCAAAAAGGTTACATATTTGGGTGGGACGGTGGATCCACATCTATAAACCAAAAAAGTACATATTAAGCCTAGGGGTTCCAGAGTCCACAGTACAACGCTACGCCAAAAAGTAAACAAAACACCAAAAGTTCTATCGAATCAAAAATACAAAACACCCAAAACAAAAATGCATCGAGTAGCTGCATCCAATCCTGTCCTGCGCCAAAAGAAAGTTACACCATTTGGAAGACGCTGCAACAAAAACTTAGAAAAGACGACCTGCAGCCAAAAAAGCCTCAAAAAGTGCCAGAAAAGCATCAGTAAGATAACATAAGGGATCAGAAGGAAATCAAACCAAAAATACATAAAACCATTTAGGAGAGTTAGCTTAAAGATAGTACTTCCTGCAAATATTCCAGCTCCGAGAACATCGCAATATCCAAATAAATTAAAGGTGGTAAGGATGTAAAAAACACCACCCAACAAGTCCATAAATACCATCCATTCTTTGATCAAGTCCCCACAAAATTGCAATGAGCAAAAGACCATATAAATTAAAGATAGTATAAAATAAATCATTAAGCGCACCATCCAACAATTCCAATATACCAGCCATTTTTTGCCCAAGCCTCTGGGTGATAAACAATACCTAAATAAAATAAAGGTGCTAAAAAATTAATTTATAGTGAAGCCACCAAGCAAGTCCCATATTCCAACAATCCGAAGTAAGAAGCAAAATCCTAAGAAAAAAGGTGGTAATAATGTAGATGAAAGGGAAAAACCACCGAGCAAATCCAAATACCAGTCAGGCGTAACCCTGCTCTAGGAGAATAGAAATAGCTAAATAGCGTGACCCTGCTCCAGGAACATAACAATAGATAAATAAGTTAAAGGTGGTAAGGATGTAAAAACACCACCCAGCAAATCCACACTACTATCCATGCTTTGACCAAGCTTCCACCAAATTGCAAGAAACAAATGACCACATAAATTAGAGGTGGTAAGAGTGTAAATCATTAAGAGAACCTCGTAGCAAATCCAATCAACCAGCCATTTTTGACAAAGATTCCAGATAAATTACAGTAACCAAATATAGTAAAGGTGGTAAAGAAGCCACGAAGCAAGTCCCAGCTTCCATCTTCCATCAAAACCAAAATATAAATGAAAAAAAATGCAAATTCAACCAAAGCTAAAAAGAAACAGACCAAATAATTAGCATCTAAAAAAAGAAGAGTCAAGCACCATGGAGAAAGTGCCACAACTAACCTCAAAAGAATTTCTGGCCAAACGAGCTAACCAATTAGCTGGAGAGTTACCCTCTTTGTATATGAAAGACAAATGAAAAATGAACTTGTATCTTTGGATATAATCACGAATTCTATTCATATTGGCAAGAAAATCCCGTCAAGGTGTAGTGGTATTGTAAAACTCATCAATAAGCATTTGAGAATCTGTCTCAAAAATTATTTTTGTAAAATTAAGCCTAGCCCCAATCTGTATAGCTAAGAGAAAAGCCCAACTTTCTGCCTCCAAAGGAGAGGCAGCACAAATTGGAGAGACAAAAAAGTATAAACACTGTCCAAAATGATTCCATAAGTTCCCACCCGCACCTATCGCGCTGGAGATCCAACTGCCATCCAAATTAAATTTAACTCAATCCAAAGGTGGGGTTGCCATCTGAAGATGGCCATCCTACCCACTTTAGACTGCATAATATCACCTGGCAGAGAAAGAGAACGGCAGGCCCGTTTGAAGTGAGCAAGTATATTAGAAACAGTAATATGAGGAGCAAAAAAATTATTACCATACTTAGCCCCATTTCTAGCCACCCAGATGAACCAAAAAAACATAAGAGGATACCACCGCAATTTTTTATCGACGGACATAACAATTTTCAAAGTATTTAGATAATCCTCAATAGCAAAAGAGCGAGACCATTTTAAGTTGAAATGGTTACCCAACATATTCCAAATATGAGCAGCATAAGGACATAGAAAAAATAAATGAGCAACAGTTTCGGAGTCCTTTTTACATAAATAACATTGGGACACCATTTTTAAACCTTTAAGTTTCAAAATATCATCCAAAGGCAAAAAATTAAGAAAAAATCTCCATAAGAAAAAAGAGATAGAAGGAGAGATAATCTTGTTCCAGATTGCATGACTCCACCTCCACGTGCTGTAGGGATAAATATTAGTATAAAGCATGTTTGGTGGGGGATAAAACAACAGTCAATTTCCATAAAGGAGAATCCTTCGTACTATTTTTTATGGGAAGTTTAGTAATCTTAGCAACCTCAAGAAGACAAAAAAGATCATTTAATTTATTGACATCCCAATTGACCTGAAACCAAAGATCTGAAATAATTAAATCATGCGGGGTTCCCGGAGGCGACACAAGATTGTCACCCAACCTCCATTGATCATGCCAAATCGAGATATTTCCATCACCAACATCCCAAAAAATAAAACTACTAGCCAAATTTCTCGCTTTTAGTATCGCTTTCCAAATTCTAGAGTCACCCGCCTTCCAATGAACAACAATCGGATGATGATAAGAGCAATATTTTTTAAAGAGGAAATTAGCCCATAAAGAGTCATTGGAGAGAAATTTAAACCAAAATTTGCACATATTAATGTTAGAGAATTGATCAAGACATTTAATCCCTAACCCCCCCAGCAGAAATAGGCTTACAAACTTTATGAAAAGAAGTCCAATGCTTATTAGAATAACCACCCGATCAGAGAAACCGATTAAAAAGTCTCTCAAGAGAGAGTTGAGTGCTCTTATTGAGATTAAGAATTTGCAAGGCGTACCGAAAAATACTAAATAAGATACTTTTAAGCAAGGTGAGGCAACCACCATTATAAAGAAAAATATTTCTCCAATCATCAATTTTATTTTTAATCCTTTCAACCACATCATCAAAGTGCTTTTGTTTTCTACGCCCCCTCAAAAGATTGACCCAAAAATACTTGATAGGAAGAGAAGAAAAATGAAAGCCAGTAAAAGAAATAGCCTAAGAAACAACGGAGCTCTTAACGTTCTTACCAAAGAAAAAATTACATTTGTCTTTGTTAAACCGTAACCCAGAAGCTTGTTGAAATTCCTCAAGAACCTGCATTAACACTTTGATGGTAGATTTACTGGCATTGGAGAACAGAATAGCATCATCTGCATAAGCGAGATGACTGAGAAGATCCAAGGATTTATGACAGAAATGAGTGTAAGACTTGTTGAGCTGCAAATTATTGAAAAGGCTAGAGAAGTAATAAAAAACAATGATAAAAATGGTAGGTGATAAGGGATCCCCTTGCTTAATACCTCTCAGGGCAGAAAAGAAGCCGTAAGAATTTCCATTCACCATCACACTATAATAATTGTTTTGAAGCCACCATTGAATTAAGGAGATGAAATTATGCTGGAAACCACGAGCATGCAAAATGTTAATGATAAAATCCCAACTAATAGTGTCAAAGGCCTTTTTAATATCAAGCTTTAAAATCATATTACCACCCTAACATTTTTTATCAAGATCTTCAATAAGCTCTCGAGCTAGTAAAATGTTATCAGTGATTTCCTGGCTCTTAACAAAAGCAGATTGATGAGGTGAAATGATCTTAGGTAACATAGGCTGCAGTCTTTCGAGACTCAATTTACTTAAAACTTTGGTAATGACGGAGGTGGGGGAAATAGGGCAAAGTTTTTCCCAATTGGACTTATCATTACCCTTAGGAATGAGCACAATCATGGAGGAAGTGAAATACTTCCCAGGATCCTCCCCCCGAAAGAAACTTTGAACAGCAAGGGTGACTTCCTTTTTGATAAGATTTCAGCAAGAAACATAAAAGGAAGAGGTAAATCCATCAGGACCAAGAGCTTTGTTGTAATTAATGTCCCTCAAAGCCGATAAGATATCCTGCTCAGTGGGGATCTCACAAAGGGAAAAGGAAGAAACATACTCCCGTTCATCATCAAAAGGAGTGGTATTAACCGGCATAACCTGAGTTTTTGTCATAAAGATATCAGTGAAATAATCCACAGCACTTTGACCAATATCTTTATCGAGAGTATAGAAAGACCCAGAAGGGGAATGAATTTTGAGGATAGTATTAATATTCTTCCTATGCTTACTGTAGGCATGAAAATATTTAGTATTACGATCCACAGAGGAAAAGTTGACATCATTAGCTTAGTGCTGAAGAAAACCTTCTTCCAAAGAAATAACTTCTAAAAGTTTAGAAGGAGCAGTAGCTAAATCTTCAACATGTTGAGGAGAATAAATAACTTGCTCCTCAAGCTTTTCAACATGAGCTTGGGCCTCCTTAACCTTCTTATGAACATTACCAAAAACATTTAAATTCCACTTACGTAAATTCGTAGCGACCTTTTTGTGAAGCTACCACAGAATGAACCAAGGGTTACAACCACACTCAACTTTCCACTCATGTTGAATAAGATGCTAAAAAGTCTCATGAGAGGTCCAGATGTTAAGAATTTTAAAATGATAGGTGGAAGGCTTAAAAGTGAAGGCAAGCGATAATAAAATGAGATTGTGATCAGAGGCAGCATGATTTAAATGGCTAAATTTTGAAACGTGAAAGTGATTAAGGAAATGTTGATTACCAAAGAAACGATCAAGCCGCTGAGCAAGGGATCCCCGACTCCAAGTGAAGGGAGGACCCGTAAAACCCAGATCAAATAACCCATCATTGTTAATCTTTTCACAGAAATGATGAATAAGCGTAGAGTTATATCTCCCCCCTCCTCTTCTTTCGGAAGGCTTCATAATCATATTAAAATCACCCCCAACCACCCAATTATTAGTAATAGAGTCTCCCACCAAAGCGAGTTTCTGCCACAAAGAATATTTATCTTGGAGAAGAGAGCTAGCATAAACAAAAGTGACCCAAGCAGAATATATGTCATGCTTAAAATAGAGCAGAACAAATTGCTCATCATCCTAAAAAAATAGTCAGGTCAATATCACGCTTCCAAAAAATCCAAATATTGTTATTTTTATTAGCAAAGAAACTATAGCTCTTAAAACTTCTACAAATACGCTCTATGTTATTGGAGACAAGAGGCTCAAGAAACAAAAAAATAGAAATCTTATGAACCCTACATAAGTGCTTAAGTCTATTAAGGGAGGAAGGGTCCGCCACTCCCCTAATATTCCAACACATTATGTTAAACATGATATCTCACACACCCCCTTCTAGAATATCTAGAAGAGGTGTCGACCTGCTCACCATGAGAGAAAGATCATCCATCAAAAATGATATTTCCTTTATCAAGATGTATAAGCTCATTATTCCTTTTAATTTTTTTCCTACTAGCCTTTTGAACCATCCATTCCTCATCTAACACCTTCTTAGCAACAGAAAGATCAGTGTGAAATAAATTATTATTTTTTGTAATGAGCAGAGCTAGTTTCCAACTATCATTGCCCTCTTTTCCAAGTGGAAAAGAAAATAAGCATTGAGGAGTAATATCGGTAGGAGGGTCTAAAGTCGTCGTAACCAAATCAAGATGTTTAGGTGGCCCCTCATCAGCATCAGGAAAAATAGTATTAGTTTCAGCCACTTTTACAAAACTATCAAGATTTCAACAGGCCCAACAGGATATTTAACAGGAACAGAAGAATTGTTTTCTTTCTCATTCTCAATAGTTTCCAGATTTACAACTTCGAAGTTTGAGCTGTCTGAAACATCATTTCTATGAACAACATTGATCAAATTGACATTTGGGAGCATAATTGAAGAGGGATTAACCACATTATCAACACTTTCTACAGGAATAGGGTGGTTATCAACTTCACTACGAACAACATTAATAAGAGGCATGGCCACATCAGAAGGTTGCTCAAGGGGTGTTGATTTTCCCTTATTCCTTCACTCGGTTCAGATGCCACAGTAGGCCCCATAGGATGCCCAACTTTGGTGGAATGGGAAGACGAGTTCTTTTTTAAGTGTGGATGTAATCTATAACAGTGCATAAAACTATGACCAAACATTCGACAATGTGAACAATAAGGAGAATGATTTTCTAAATCCACTTTTTACCAGTACCCTTTAAATTCTGACCCAGTCCAAATCTCATAACAAAAAGGTTGAGTAACATCCCGCTCAACCAAGACACGAGCCTCAGAAGGTCTGTTTAACAAATAAGTGAGTCTATCCATCTTTAAAGGTTTCTCACACACCACAGCAAGAGAAAATAAAATCTCATGGTTGAACAAATGAAATTTTAATCCCAGGAAAAGCACCCAAACCAGGATCATAGGGGGTTCCTCTTTAGGATCAAACTCCTTTCTCCACTTCAAGATCTTCATAGGGACTCCTACAATTTTAATGACCCTACTAGAAAACAACCTAGTATAGTCCTCATCATTAGCCAACTGAATAAGGATATGGTGCCCATCTAACAGACCAATTTTTTAGAACCCGGTAAGTTTCAAATCATCAAAATCCCTATGAATCAACTCAAACTTAGGATGCCCAAATACAAACTTCCCAAATAGAACATGTTTAGCCAAAGACTCAAGAATAGTGGATTCTTCATCAGAAATGAACATAACAAATTTACCATTTTTATTTCCTATTTTCTAAATAAAATTGGAATCACCACTCAGTAACAAAGCCTCATGAAACTTTTGAGGAAAAACCCCTTGTCACTAACCTTAGCGGATTGGGCCCCTGAGAGAGCCTCCACAAAGGTCTGATCCATCAAACACAAACAACAAAAGCGAAAGAAACCCCACTGAGGAACATTCAGAAGACCAAACAGAAAAAGGAAACATGAAAGAAAACAGATTTGAAACAGAGAAAGAAAACAAAAATCTAAAACTAAACAAAAGAGAAACAATGAAAAAAAATCACAAAAGTCGGAACAAGAAGAAGAGAAAAGCAGAGAAAAAAATCTAAAGAAAAGCACCACAAAAAATGCCACAGATCTGGAAAAAGAGAAGCACCGAAAACCTCCAAAACCAAGAAGAAAACATTAAAAACTTCCAGATTCGGATCCAGGAACAACAGATATTGCGAGAAAACAGTAAGGAAGAAGGAAACATCAAGGATCTCAACCAATCGAACTCNATCAAACAAATCAATAGTTTATTGAAAATTAGTTTTCCCATGACACTACTAGTTGCATAACTTTGCATTGCATGAAAATCAAGGAAAACAATACTAAGATCAATTAGTTATGAAAGCACAACAAGTTTTTGGATAATATTACTTATGCAGTCTTTCATTAAAATATTTCCAGCAAACACCATATGGCAAGATCTTATTCATCTATGGTCTACCATATTTAAT
Source organism: Phalaenopsis hybrid cultivar (assembly GCA_002079205.1). NCBI lineage: Eukaryota > Viridiplantae > Streptophyta > Magnoliopsida > Asparagales > Orchidaceae > Phalaenopsis > Phalaenopsis hybrid cultivar. Next base: position 27,239 of record JXCR01120271.1, on the reverse strand, counting down.
ATCTTGCAATCAAGCAACTAGCTGCACGCATGTTTCCCCATTTTTCACATGACAAATGGAAAGCTCATGATAGAGTTCATTGGCATCAAGTATACAGGTTGCATTAAATTTACAATAAATACCTCATCAGTATTAAGAACTTTGAAATTTGGAACTAACAAGAGGCTTGATGCTACTCTCACACATAAGTTGCACAGGAAGTTTTGTCTATCTTGATCTAATTCTACGATAAAATAAAACGACTTAATTTTAAAAAAATAAGACTGACATTATTTGGTTAAAAAATAATGCATATAAATTTAGGATGCATTAAAAGAAAAACATTTTGAAGAATACAAAACAAAAATAAAAATTTTAAAAGAAGGTTGCCACTACACCAAAAATCAGAAAAACATTGTTTTAAAGGTTGTTTGTATGCATCTAACAATGAATTTATAAGTTTTAGTTCCATTATTGTAATCTCACTACTTATACCTCTATATAAAACTATGGTTTATGATGGTTGTTGAGCATAACATGTTGTTATGGCACCAAAACACCTAAAAACTTGCAAACCAATTTGGAGTTTGGACCTAACTTGATTAATATATCAAATAAAATGATGGTGCATGAATATTATTTTTTGCAACCTATTTTTTCCTATAAAAGTGCATAGCAAACTTGAGTATTCATATCTTTTGATTAAAACTACCATGAGGCGAGGAAAGATATAAGTTCATTCATCAAAAGCAACTCATAAAATATTAAGGCGCACTCATCAAAGTCAATGTTCATTCATCAAAGAATAATGTATACTCATTAAAGGCACCCAAGATGCACTCATCAAAGGATAGAGCGCACAAATCAAATGTCAAGGTACCCTCATAAAATACCAAGCTACATCCACTAAAGACCAAGATTTGTCGAAAGTTAAGATGCGCTTGTTAAAAGCAATGACGCATTCACCTGACAAAAATGCACTTGCCATAAACCATAGTTAATATGCACTCATCCCAATTCAAGGGGTTACTTGCCCAATAAAAGAGAGCACTCGTTGCAATTTGCTAAGCCACTTGCCTAGTCAATAGAAGCTACTTTCCCATGCATGTACCAAACTAATGATTTCATCAAAAGGTTAGCATTCATCTTAGAAAGCTAGCAACCTTATTTACCTTATCGATGACTCATATATATATATTTATCTTTACGAGTTCAAAGTGTGTCTTATCATATAACAATCAAAACCCCTATAAATAATAGGTCAAATAACAATTTTTGGGGGATAGAAAGTCATTGCAAGAATTTCATGTTAGCAATAAAATACTCAAAGTTTGTCTCTCTAGGCTTTTTTTTTCTCTATTTTTTGCTCTGTTGGAATCTTATAAGTCTTGTAGTAGAATACATCACCATGGAAGATCTAGATCCAACATAATTCATTTGTATGACATTGGTATGAATCACTAACGAGTTATAGACAAAAGCAATCCTGCGAAAAGAAATTCATAATTGTAGGATGGATCTAGGAATACCAATCATTTCCTAATTTCTCTTTATCTTTTGAATTTAAATTTAGTGGTTTAGCTGGATTCTAATGGTATATCAATAAAAATTCCAACATTAGGATTCTAATGGTATATCAATAAAAATTCCAACATTAAAATGTTCACACCTCTCGAGCTTCCTACGTNTTAACTGGATTCTAATGGTATATCAATAAAAATTCCAACATAAAAATGTGCACACCTCTCGAACTTCCTACGAGTTTTTTAAGCTATCCAAACTCTGGATAGAAATAATCTAGTAGTTAAATCAATAATTTTGTAGTTAAATCAGTCATTTCAAATATTAAGGGGGAAACTACTTTTAATAATCATTGGCCAAATAATCTAATGAAACCAGAAAAAATGACTAATAAACAACTTTCTTTCTTATCTAGCAAAGCAGATTCATAATATAATCTGTTANGTCATTTCAAATATTAAGGGGGAAACTACTTTTAATAATCATTGGCCAAATAATCTAATGAAACCAGAAAAATGACTAATAAACAACTTTCTTTCTTATCTAGCAAAGCAGATTCATAATATAACATGTTAATCAGTAACCCTTGCAATACAGTTTCAACTCAGGGTCCGTTTGGGGCAGCTTATAAGTGCGGGCGGCGTTTTGAAAACGTCGCCGTATTGTTTGGTTCACGCGTTTCACCAACTTATCTGAAACTGCGTTTGGGTTTTTACACTAAACGCAGGCTGCGGGTCGACGCCTGCGGTCGNTTCAACTCAATCGATAGAAACAAATGAACAACAAAATTACCTTCACAAAACAAAAAATAAACAAAAAAAAAAGAAATCAATGAATAAATGTCATATATGTTCAAGCATGTCTTCGCATTCAAAAATGATTTCTGTATCTTACAAATAAATTCCTCATAACAATGTTTCTAAATGTAATTTTCACATTCACAGGAATTTCATTAAGGATAACAGCACAGACACGTCATGGACATGATCATTTGGCATCTACAATATATAAGCACGAAGAAAATATGAAGAAATTAAACTATCGCATTCCTTTTTCAAGAAAACAGCAACCTCAGACCGAATACACATCGTCAAAGAATTCATAATCTGCTATTGGGCATAATGATCCTAACAGAACGTCACTTAAACATATATTGAATCGCCAAAACTGAATCAACCTTGCTAAAGCTCGACTGAGAGCTACGAGTCACGAAGCTCAGAAATGAATATCAAATCTCGCAAGAAGGAAAAAAAAGCATTTAATCCTAAAAAATNGGTCGGCCCGCGGGCCGCATTTCAGGATAAGCAGCTTATCCTGAAACGCACAAGCTACCCCAAACGGACCCTCAATCGATAGAAACAAATGAACAACAAAATTACCTTCACAAAACAAAAAATAAACAAAAAAAAAAAATCAATGAATAAATGTCATAANTTAACTTGATTCTAATGGTATATCAATAAAAATTCCAACATAAAAATGTGCACACCTCTCGAACTTCCTACGTGTTTTTTAAGCTATCCAAACTCTGGATAAAAATAATCTAGTAGTTAAATCAATAATTTCGTAGTTAAATCAGTCATTTCAAATATTAAGGGGGAGACTACTTTTAATAATCATTGGCCAAATAATCTAATGAAATCAGAAAAATGACTAATAAACAACTTTCTTTCTTATCTAGCAAAGCAGATTCATAATATAACCTGTTCATCAGTAACCCTTGCAATACAGTTTCAACTCAATCGATAGAAACAAATGAACAACAAAATTACCTTCATAAAACAAAAATAAACAAAAAAAAAAACCAAAAAAAAGAAATCAATGAATAAATGTCATATATGTGCAAGCATGTCTTCGCATTCAAAAATGATTTCTGTATCTTACAAATAAATTCCTCATAACAATGTTTCTAAATGTAATTTTCACATTCACAGGAATTTCATTAAGGATAACAGCACAGACACGTCATGGACATGATCATTTGGCATCCACAATATATAAGTACGAAGAAAATATGAAGAAATTAAACTATCGCATTCCTTTTTAAATAAAACAGCAACCTCAGACCGAATACACATCGTCAAAGAATTCATAATCTGCTATTGGGCATAATGATCGTAACAGAAAGTCACTTAAACATATATTGAATCGCCAAAACTGAATCAACCTTGCTAAAGCNACAGGAATTTCATTAAGGATAACAGCACAGACACGTCATGGACATGATCATTTGGCATCCACAATATATAAGCACGAAGAAAATATGAAGAAATTAAACTATCGCATTCTTTTTTCAAGAAAACAGCAACCTCAGACCGAATACACATCGTCAAAGAATTCATGATCTGCTATTGGGCATAATGATCGTAACAGAACGCCACTTAAACATATATTGAATCGCCAAAACTGAATCAACCTTGCTAAAGTTCGACTGAGAACTACGGGTCACGAAGCTCAGAAATGAATATCAAATCTCGCAAGAAGGAAAAAAAACATTTAATCCTAAAAAAAAAGTTTATAGATCCAAAAAACCATTAATAAGAGAGCCTTAGCATTAGATTCATCGGCGTCAAAGCCACGATCAATGAACAATACACCAAAAGCATCAGCGCATTGCAAGATGACAATCGAAACAGATCTAGAAAGATAGTATTAAGCTAAAACAAGAGGTGGGGAGGAATGGAATAAATGGCATTGTTAGCAACATCAGAGCATCGCATTCGATCGGATGAAGAAAAGGGAAGAGAAATACGAGCGCTTACATCGGCAGGTTGGGAAACTTCCTCCCGCCTAGGGTTTATTGTCTGGGTTTCAGAAGAGCATCTCGTGCGAATGATCTGATCGTTCGCCAAGCTCCAACCATCAGCTTTTCGCACCACTGCCCGGAGAATGGAGCAGAAGCGCGGGAGGAAACTACCGAATATACCCCTCAATAAATCATTTAAATTATTTATCAATTTTATGCTTTTGATAAAACCCTCTACTTTCCCTATATGGAAACAATCAAATGAGCTTATTAAAATATTTACATTAAAGCAATTATGTTATAAAATAATTAAACAAACTCTCTTATTTTTTTATTAAATAGATTATAATAAACATTAAACATATAGTCAAAAAAATTAATTATTATATTATAACAAATAAATCGATTTTTGGAAAGGTTTATTGAAAGTATCACTATATATTGAGAGTCGTTACATTCTTTTAGACATTTGAGCAAATTTAATCGTGAAAGGCTTTGAAATCAAAATCTTTTAATTAAAAAAAAGAAGCACTCAGCAAATACGTTAATGCGACTTATGTAAAACCCTTGCTTGATTTGAAAAGTCACCCATCCCCAAAAAATATAAAAATTTTCTAATTCTTTAAAAAATGATATTTATGGTATCTTTTAGTCTTTAAATTTGATCATTGCTTTCAATAGAAGTCATATTGATTTTTTTTAAAANCTATATGGAAACAATCAAATGAGCTTATTAAAATATTTACATTAAAGCAATTATGTTATAAAATAATTAAACTAACTCTCTTATTTTTTTATTAAATAGATTATAACAAACATTAAACATATAGTCAAAAAAATTAATTTTTATATTATAACAAATAAATCGATTTTTCGAAAGGTTTATTGAAAGTATTACTATATATTGAGAGTCGTTACATTCTTTCAGACATTTGAGCAAATTTAATCGTGAAAGGCTTTGAAATCAAAATCTTTTAATTAAAAAAAGAAGCACTCAGCAAATACGTAAATGTGACTTATATAAAACCCTTGCTTGATTTGAAAAGTCACTCATACCCACAAAATATAAAAATTTTCTAATTCTTTAAAAAATGATATTTATGGTATCTTTTAATCTTTAAATTTGATCATTGCTTTCAATAGAAGTCATATTGATTTTTTTTTTAAGAAAAAGGTCTTAGGCCTTGTAGAAATTAGAAATAATAATAATAAAATCACTTATCCATAACCTTTTTCTTATGGAATAAAATGTACTTTTTTTATATATTCATTTACTTTTGAAAAAAAAAATGTACATGTCACATAAGATGGAAAATTTATGAAGCAAACATTTAGCTTGAAAAGCATATATTTTATCGGTATACCACATAAAATTTTCATATTTTTGTGTGCAACACATAAATCTTACTATATCATTTACCTCATGACATTTGGAACTTTGTTATATGCAATCTCAAAGTATTGATTTTGTTCACTAAACTAAAATAATTTTTTGACGTTGAGAAAGAAACAATATTATAAGTTGATGCTAGTAGTGTTGGATGTTTTCACATGTTCATCATAAAATGTGTCAATTTAACAACAGTATAATCATTCAAAGGGGTGTTGCAACTACTCGCTTATTTAAGAAAAATATGTTGTAGTTATTAATGCAAAAACATTATGTTGATTAAACAAAAAAATACTATTTTCGATGCTGACGGCTTTTGCATGGGAACTGCAATTACTTTGTGCATTATAACTTGTAGTTCTCGTAGACTGAGTGACTGGTTGTCATGTTAGAAAAGCTTGTTGAACGAGATATAAGATTCAGAAGAAACTTGATTTTGATATGATAACAGAATAACTGAAGCTATATTAGCTTAATTTCATTAGTTTGAAGGTTCAAGTTAAATAATACGTTAGATTATGAGCAACCATTAACTCAGAAAATTATATTAGATTTTTGTTTGCTTGTAAGGATAGTTTTTTTTTTCGTTTTGTATTGAAGCATTAGTAGTAAGTAATATTTTATAATATTCTATTCTATTATGTTTTTAAATGTAATCTTAGTCCCTTTCTTCCATCATGGCTTCACTTCGATCTTCTGCATTTCTTCCCTTCGAATAACAAAACTATAATTTTTTGGCAGAAGTAGATTAAGAATTTAAAATTATAACATCAATTAGAGAATTGATTACAATGAATGATATGGGTGCAAAAGTTGCATTATTTCACCTTAAGAGAGTAAGTACAACCATGATTAAAAATAATATGCATCAAAACAATACTCATATTGACACAATCTTGTAAGTTTATCCTATATATCCAACAAACACGGCATAACATACCACCCAACTTTTTATATATTTAAATATCTAACACCCAAACTTTGCTTTTCTACATTTATACATGCACCCAAGTCTTTCAAATCACAAAAAATATACCACTATAAATTTACTTTTAAAAAGTGGAATACAACTTTTCATGCATAGGTGACATGACATATATGCATATAATTCAATAAAATTATTTTAAATTATCGTTGTCAACGATAATTTTTAAATGTCTTTTTCTGCGCGATGAAAAGAGATGCTAACTCTAGAATATTTTTTTATATATAGAGTGTGGGGGGTATCTTATATTATATAAGATAATTAAAGTTATATTGTTTATAGAGGAGTTAAATTGTGTTTACGAGTCTAGTTCGGGTTTAATCCGAGATTGATCTGACTCGAAATTGTTTGACCCAAACTGTGTCTGCATATTAAGCGGGTCAGAATCTCCAGCCTGAACGTGACCAACCGACCATGATAACTCTTTTAACAAATGTGGAATAACTATTCGGGTCGATTTTCGATTAGAGGGTTGAATTCATATCAATTTTGANATATGCATATAATTCAATAAAATTATTTTAAATTATCGTTGTCAACGATAATTTTTAAATGTCTTTTTCTGCAAGATGAAAAGAGATGCTAATTCTAGAATAGTTTTTATATATAGAGAGTGGGGGGTATCTTATATTATATAAGATAATTAAAGTTATATTGTTTATAGGGGAGTTAAATTATGTTTACGAGTCTAGTTCGGGTTTAATCCGAGATTGATCCGACTCGAAATTGTTTGACCCAAACTGTGCCTGCATATTAAGCGGGTCAGAATGTCCAACCTGAACGTGACCAACCGACCATGATAACTCGTTTAACAAATGTGGAATAACTATTCGGGTCGATTTTCGATTAGGGGGTTGAATTCAAATCAATTTTGGGTTGGTGGGGCAACCCAAAATCAGCCCAAAACCTAAATGGTTCATGATTTCTAAACCAAATCCGACCCAAAATTAAATGGTTCATGATTTCTAAATAATATACAGNTGGTGGGGCAACCCAAAATCAGCCCAAAACCTAAATGGTTCATGATTTCTAAACCAAATCCGACCCAAAATTTATTTTGTTCAATCGTTAATATACAAGGGCATGCTTCTTCCACTCATCGCACTTAAAAATAAAAATAATAAAAATAAAAAATAGAGAGGGTTTTTTGACTTAGTTTAGGGGGCAACAACTAGATTAAATCTTTAAGATTTGTTTTTTGAGGCAGACCTCTCCAAGGAGTGGAATACTTGATCTACAAGTGGATGGGGGCAGAAATTGAGTTCTAATCCGAGGAAAAGCTGTGACTACTATGACAGATTTCTAATGGTGTGATGCTTTGTTGCTTGCTCCACCCCCTATAAATTTGTGGCTGAAATCACTAATATCCTGTCCGTCTCCACTTCTGGAAAGAGCTATTCAGGAAAAGCTGATCGACGTCGGCTGATCGATACCGGTGTAGTGCTATGTCAAACCAGTATAACAAATCTAAATATGAGTTGAGTTATTAAGAATGGTCNAGATTTCTAATGGTGTGATGCTTTGTTGCTTGCTCCACCCCCTATAAATTTGTGGCTGAAATCACTAATATCATGTCCGTCTCCACTTCTGGAAAGAGCTATTCAGGAAAAGTTGATCGACGCCGGCTGATCGATACCGGTGTAGTGCTATGTCAAACCTCTATAACAAATCTAAATATGAGTTGAGTTATTAAGAATGGCCATCTTAATATGATATCAATTTGCTTTAAAAATGAGTTATGAATTAAGAAATACTTGNGTTGGAAAACTTCCTCCCGCCTAGGGTTTATTGTCTGGGTTTCAGAAGAGCATCTCGTGCGAATGATCTGATTGTTCGCCAAGCTCCAACCATCAGCTTTTCGCACCGCCCTCAGCAGTCTTATGACCGGAGAATGGAGCAGAAGCGCGGGAGGAAACTACCGAATATACCCCTAAAAAAACATTTAAATTATTTATCAATTTTATGCTTTTGATAAACCCCTCTACTTTCCATATATGGAAACAATAAAATGACCTTATTAAAATAATTACATTAAAGCAATTATGTTATAAAATAATTAAACAAACTCTCTTTATTTTTTATTAAATAGATTATAATAAACATTAGACATATAGTCAGGAATCTTAAAAAATTTAACTATAATTGGGGTGTGTATGTGTGTGCGCATGCAAATAATCGTATAACTATTGTGAACGCCTCAATTATAAAATCATATTATTTAATCACTTCTCTAAATAATTTTGTAAAAAATATTAATTATTATATTATAACAAATAAACTGATTTTTGGAAAAGTTTATTGAAAGTATCACTGTATATTGAGAGTCATTACATTCTTTTGGACATTTGAACAAATTTAATCGTGAAAGGATTTGAAATCAAAATCTTTTAATTAAAAAAAGAAGCACTCAGCAAATACGTTAATGTGACTGATATGAAACCCTTGCTTGATTTGGAAAGTCACCCATCCCCACTAAAAATAAAAAAAAAATTATCATTCTTTGAAAAATGATATTTATGGTATCTTTTAATCTTTAAATTTGATCATTGCTTTCAATAGAAGTCATATTGATTTTCTTAAAAAAAGACTTAGGCCTTGTAGAAATTAGAAATAATAATAATAAAGTCACTTATCCATAACCTTTTTCTTATGTAATAAAATGTTCTCTTTTTTATATCTTCATTTACTTTCGAAAAAAAAAGTACATTCCACATAAGATAGAAAAGTTATGAAGCAAACATTCAGTTTGAAAAGCATATAAGGTTTTTTATCGGTATACCACATAAAATTTTCATATTTTTTTGTGTGCAACACACAAATCTTACTCTATCATTTATCTCATGACATTTTGATTTATGTTTTATGCAATCTCAAAGTATTGATTTTGTTTACTGAACTAAAATAATTTTTTGACATTGTGAAAGAAACAATATTATAAGTTGATGCTAGTAGTGTTGGATGTTTCCACATGTTCATCATAAAATGTGTCAATTTAACAACATAATAATCATTCTTCTCCCTACTCCCAAACAAAGGGGTGTTGCAACTACTCGCTTATTTAAGAAAAAAAATGTTGTAGTTGTTAATGCAAAAACATTATGTTCATTAAACAAAAAAAAACTATTTTGGATGCTGACGACTTTTGCATGGGAACTGCAATTACTTTGTGCATTATAACTTGTAGTTCTCGTAGACTGAGTGACTGGTTGTCATGTTAGAAAAGCTTGTTGAACGAGATATAAGATTCAGAAGAAACTTGATTTTGATGTGATAACAGAATAACTGAAGCTATATTGGCTTAATTTCATTAGTTTGAAGATTCAAGTTAAATAATCCGTTAGATTATGAGCAACCATTAACTCAAAAAATTATATTAGATTTTTGTTTGCTTGTAAGGATAGTTTTTTTTTTAATTTTGTTTTGTATTGAACCATTAGTAGCAAGTAATATTTTATAATATTCTATTCTATTATGTTTTTAAATGTAATCTTAGTCCATTTCTTCCATCATGGCTTCACTTGGATCTTCTGCATTTCTTCCCTTCGAATAACAAAACTATCATTTTTTGGCAAAAGTAGATTAAGCTTTTAAAATTATAACATCAATTAGAGAATTGATTACAATGAATGATATGGGTGCAAAAGTTGCATTATTTCACCTTAAGAGAGTAAGTACAACCATGATTAAAAATAATATGCATCAAAACAATACTCATATTGACACAATCTTGTAAGTTTATCCTATATATCCAACAAACAATGCATAATATACCACCCAACTTTTTATATATTTAAATATCTAACACCCAATCTTTGCTTTTCTACATTTATACATGCACCCAAGTCTTTCAAATCACAAAAATATACCACTATTAATTTACTTTTTAAAAGTAAAATACAACTTTTCATGCATAGGTGACATGACATATATGCATATAATTCAATAAAAAATATTTTAAATTATCGTTGTCAACAATAATTTTTAAATGTCTTTTTCTGCGAGATGAAAAGAGATGCTAATTATAAAATATTTTTTATGTATAGAGAGTGGGGAGATCTTATATTATATAAGATAATTAAAGATATATTATTTATAGGGGAGTTAAATTGTGTTTACGAGTCTAGTTCGGGTTTAATCCGAGATTGATCCGCCTCAAAATTGTTTGACCCAAACTCTGCTTGCATATTAAGCTGGTCAGAAAGTCCAACCTGAACCTGACCAACCGACCATTATAACTCGTTTAACAAATGTGGAATAATTATTCGGGTTGATTTTGGGTTAGCAGTTTGAATTCAGATCAATTTTGAGTTGGTGGGGCAACCCAAAGCAACCCAAAATCTGCCCAAAAACTAAATGGTTCACGATTTCTAACCCAAATCCGACCCAAAATTTGTTTTGGTCAATCGTTAGTATACAAGGGCATGCTTCTACCACTCGAGTTTTCATCACACCTAAAAAATGATAAAAAAAAACAGATAGGGTTTTTTGACTTAGTTTTGGTGGCAATGACTAGATTAAATCTTAAAGATTTGTTTTTTGAGGCAGACCTCTCCAAGGAGTGGAATACTTGATCTATAAGTGGATGGGGGCAGAAATCGTGTTCTAATCCGAGGAAAAGCTGTGACTACTATGACAGATTTCTAATGGTGTGATGCTTTGTTGCTTGCTCCACCCCTTATAAATTTGTGGCTAAAATCGCTAATATCCTGTCTGTCTCCACTTCTGGAAAGAGTTATTCAGGAAAAGCTGATCGACGCTGGATACCGGTGTAGTGCTATGTCAGTCCATATAACAAATCTAAATATGAGTTGAGTTATTAAGAATGGCCATCTTAATATGATATCAATTTGCTTTAAAAAAGAGTTATAAGTTAAGAAATACTATAAATTATATATATAAGAGCTGTAAATTACTTACAAAACGACAAAGTTTTGGTGTGAACATAATGGGCAAGCTTGCCTTATTGTTGATCGTCTATTATGTATGATGCTTAATTTGTAATTATGAAAGTAAAATTTGCTTTTTTAAATTTGTAATTTATAAGTAAGACAGAAGTGTAATCTACTTATTTAGAAGTTTTACATGTCCTGAAATGCACATTTATGTCACACTAATCATGATTAAATAATTGTGTATCATTTTAAGTTATAAAAATAAAAATTTGAAGATTTAGAAGTATATTTCATTTTTTTTTTCAATTATGTGCTATTTACATAAATATAAATGTTAAGAATATAAATTTTTTGTTGTATTTATGTAAATCTTAATTATTTCATTTCTCAATTAGAGTTGCAACAACTAGGGGTGTAAACGAGCCGAACGCGAGTGAGTCATGCTCAGTTCGTGTTTGGCTCGTTTATATTTCGAGCTCAAAAAGTGTGTTCNATATATATATATATATATATATTAACATCTATAAATACAGTAGACCAATAAAATCCAAATTTAAAAATTCTATGAACAGTTATATCATTCCCAAAATGACTACCAAATTCAGAATCATGACACTTTTGGATAATTTCTTAAATTTCTTTATAAGGAACACATATTCTCATGACTAAATCTTTGTATTGTTTGTATAAATATGGGTCATCCCAAAAGTAATATTTTGCATCGTGAATGAACTTTTATTTTTGTTTTGTCAGTCCATACGATAAAATACCACCAATAATATGGTTCACAATATCAACATACCACGGTATTTCCCATCCTTTAACAGCATAAAGTTGTTCATCAAGAAAAATTTCATTAATTTCTTTTTCCAAATCAAGTGTTTCTTCCTGTTCCAGCATAGATAGATGATTATTAATTTGATTATGAGTCACTTTCCTATCGCATAAAATCAAATTTTTTCATTAGAAGTACCCATCTAATTAATCTTGTTTTTGCTAGGGGTGTAAACGAGCCGAACACGAGCGAGCCATGCTCAGCTCGAGTACGACTCGTTTATATTTCAAGCTAAAAAAGTGTGTTCGTGTTCGGCTCATTTGCTTAACGAGCCGAGCACGAGTTGTTCACGAACAAAGAGTCCTTTTAACAACTCTAATCATGTAGCCATAAGACATAAGACAATAAGGGTTTGAGCAAGATTTAAAAATTATTATTTATATTAAAACATCATTTGAATCTAATTTAATAATTTTAATTCTATTTTCTTAATCAATATTTTAATTGATTATAAATCTTTGTAGCCTTGTTGTCAATTAGATTTTTTAAAATATATATATAAACTTGATGAGTAGTATTTCGAGCCAAAACGAGCCGAACACGAACGAACACATCTTTATTCGTGTTCGGCTCGTTAACTTATCGAACGAAATTAACTAGCCAAACACGAGCTTCTTAACGAACAAAAAACGAGTTGTTTGCGAACAACGAGCCGTTTTGACAGCCCTAGCAACAACTCGTTCCAAAATGTAACCGTCAACATTATTCGACTCCATAGTCTCAATTATTACAGGGGTGGAGCATGCAACAAAGCATTAGATCATTAGAAATCCCGCCATAGTTGTCACGCCTTTTCCTCGAACAGAACTCGGTTTCTGCCCTCATCCACTTGTAGATCAAGTATTCCACTCCTAGGAGAGGCCTGCCTTGTTAATCTAGCTGTTGTCCCCAAAGCCAAGTCAAAAAACCCTTTTTTTTTTCTTTTTTTCTTTTAAGTGCGATGAACCCTCCAGTGGTAGAAGCATGCCCCTATATATGAACCATTGTCCAAAATAAAATTTGGGTCGGCTTTAGGTTAGGATTTAGGCTCCGTTTTTTTCAGCACCCAGCTTCGCGGCAGAAGGAAGCTGAAACAGGAGGAAAGCGGGCAGGGGGATCAACCCCGCGGCCCTAGCTTCCGTTGGCTAAATATGCCAAATTGCCCCCGTGCGCAAGGAATCCCTCTGCCCTAGCATTCGCCTAGTGCTCCCGATCCCTCGTCGTCTCGTCATCTCCCAGCGTTCCGCCTATTATTCTTCTTGCTCGGAGTGAGCAGCTTCCCTACAAAATGGATGTACAATACAGATCTGATCTCCAATCATCAGTCTGAACGGGTGCTCGGAGTGGGAAACTCTTCCACCTTTTGGGCAGCTTCCCAACCTCAAGTCGTAGTACCTTTGTGGCATGCCAAAAGCAAAGCGACTTGATTGTAAATTCCATGGGAACGACAAGGTTTATGTGTTTCCATTGTTCGATGTGCTAAATATTAAGGGATTACAAGTATCGTAGGATTGGTTCGATGGAGGAGGATGATTGTTTCTTTCCTTGCTTAACTAAACTCTTCCTCGACAACTCGCCTCCTTGGAAAAGCTGAAAATTTTTAATAATGATGTGCTGGTTCTTTTACAATTGAGGCCACAACTCGCTTCCTTCATTTTTTGGCTACTTTAATTGTAGATGATCGTTTTCTATGGCTGCCATGATGACAGAAATGAATCATAAAATAGTTTCCATTCTTGTTAAGTAAATTGTAGAGTAATGCAAAACCGCCTTCTGCAATTTATTATTAGTTGTTCACCAAGAAAATCATTTTACCTTTTTTATAATGATTTATTCACCCAAAATTTTTTTCATTATGATTTCCATGGAGCATAATGAACAGTGTGACGTTTTTTTTTTTAGGACAATTTAGAGGATTCCCCTGACGACGGTGACCGAGAATGAAGAACATCACTCGAAAAAAATCTAGCATGGAAGCTACACCGCCTCAACGTTAAAAATAATATAATTATGCTATTAATAGTAATTTTTAATAGTTTTAGACTTTTTTTAGCACTCTTGATACTCACTGTGAAGTGAGAGTGTATATGCAATTTTGTACTATTTTTAAGTGAATTTTTACCTTAAAACTATTAAATTTATAACCATCATAGTTCTGTTAAACACAATATTACAAAAAAAGGGCAAAATGATCATTTTTCCAGTAACAGCTGCCCCACTATTGTTTTCACACAGCCGACTCAAACAATCAGTCAACTTCCCTACAGCAGCTTGTTAGGGTTTACAAAATTTAAGGCTAAAAAAACTGATCGACGTTGGATACTAGTCTAGTGTTATGCTCACATTGTATTAAGCGAGGAGGATACCGCCTATACAATATCTTGAAAAAAGGTGGTTTCTGTTGCGGTGTGATATAAAGTATTATACAAATATTCTGCCCATGCAATCCACTTGACCTATAGTTTCGATGTATCATATACAAAACAATGTTGATATGTCTCCACACTCCTGTTGACCACATCTCTTTGCCCATCAATTTGGGGATGATATGCNGAGTGGGAAACTCTTCCACCTTTTGGGCAGCTTCCCAACCTCAAGTCGTTGTACCTTTGTGACGTGCCAAAAACAAAACGACTTGATTGTAAATTCCATGGGAATGACAAGGTTTATGTGTTTCCATCATTGGATGTGCTAAATATTAAGGGATTACAAGTATCAGAGGATTGGTTTGATGGAGCAGGATGACTGTATCTTTCCTTGCTTAACTAAACTTTTCCTCGACAACTCGCCTCCTTGGAAAAGCTGAAAATTTGTAATAATGATGTGCTGGGTTCTTTTACAATTGAGGCCACAACTCCCTCCATTCATTTTTTTGGCTACCGACTTCTATGGTTGCCATGATGACAGAAATGAATCATAAAATAGTTTCTTATTAAGCAAATTGTAGAGTAATGCAAAACTGCCTTTTGCAATTTATTATTACTTGTTCTCCAAGAAAATCATTTTACTTTTTTATAATGATTTATTCACCCAATATTCTTTTCATTATGATTTCCATGGAGCATAATGAACAGTGTGACGTTTTCTGTTGGGCAGACAATTCATAGGATTCCCCCTACGACGGTGATCGAGAATGAAGAACATCACTCTAGGAAAATCTACCATGAGAGCTACACCGCCTCAATATTAAAAATAATATAATTATGTTATTAATAGTAATTTTTAATAGTTTTAGACTTTTTTTAGCACTTTTGATACTCACTGTGAATTAAGGCGTATATATGTAATTTTGTACTATTTTTAAGTGAATTTTTGCTTCAAAACTATTAAATTTATAACTATCATAGTTCTGTTAAACACAATATTACAAAAAAGGGGCAGAATGACCATTTTTCCAGTAACAGTTGCCCCACTGTTGTTTTCAGACAGTTGACCCAAACAGTCAGCCAGCTTCCCCCCAGTAGTTTCCCTAAAACAACTTCCTGGGGCAGCGCAGCTGCAACTGAGAAGCTCTCAGCTGCAGTTGCGCCAAACAAAGCCTTAATCAACTATTGGTTAGGGTTTACAAAATTTAAGGCTGAAAATATTGATCGACGTTGGATACTAGTCTAATGTTATGCCCACAATGTATTAAGCGAGGTGGATACCACATATACAATATCTTGAAAAAAGGTGGTTTGTGTTGCGACGTGATACAAAGTATTATACAAATATTCGGCCCATGTAATCCACTTGACCCATAGTTTTGATGTATCATATACAAAACAATGCTGATATGTCTCCACATTTCTGTTGACCACATCCGTTTGCCCATCAATTTGGGGATGATATGTAGTGCTCCTCTTAAGGATTGTCTCTTGCAACCTGAGTATCTCTTTCCAGAAGTTGGATACTAAAATTTCCACACCCCGAGACAGCTGAGCTGAAAGTCCTCCCAGCTTGTAATTGAGTCAAAGGCTTACTCTCTCTCTCTCTCTCTCTCTCTCTCTCTCTCTCTTTCTCACACTCTATTTCTCTATCTTTCTCGTGCTATCGGCGACCCTCACCATCCTCCTTCTCTTGTGACAGGTAACCCGGCGAGCTAGCGACCTCGCTTCCTCATTCCGTTACGATTGACGACTTGAGCCGCTGATGATTTTGTCAGCTTTCATTTCCTTTCGGTAGGAAGACTCGCTAGAACTCCTTGCTGTCGGTGGGCAGTGACATCATCACAGTGTAAAGAGCCACAAATGACTTCTCTCTTACCGTCAGGAGAGCTTCATCTGGAACACGGTGTGGGACATCAAACAATCACCGCGACGGTATAACCTCCTCAACCCTTGTGTTATTCTTTCTTAACTAGCCATAGGATTAGTTTATGCTAGGTATTGTAGGTCTGGTCGCCCACACAAGGCGAGTTGGTCGGTCGACTATGTATAACCTCCTCAACCCTTGTGTTCTTTTTGCTTAACTAGCCCTAGGATTAGTTTAGGCTAGGCGTTGTAGGTTTGGTCGCCCACACAGGGCTAGTTGACCGGTCGAAACTAGTCGGCTCTGCCACACTTCCTTGGATTGGTCGTTGATTTTCTAGAGGAAGCCCTAATTTAGGAATCACATGTGTGGCCAAACCCCTTGTGGAGTCGAGCGATTTCTTGTTCCGAACCTTAGACCTAAATTCCAACAGGTTTGAATCCCAATTTCTCTTTACTTTGGCATTCCCCAACATTCCTTGGAGAGGTTGGGTGCTTAGATTTTGCAATGTATGAAAAAATTTGTAGCTAGCTCACTTTGCAAAATTATGAGTTGTGAAATGGGAAAAGTTTTGTAGCTAACCCATTCCACAACATCGTGGAGAGTTTTCCTTTTGGAGACCCGGAGGTGAAACTCCCTACACATCTTGCCAAAGAAGAAGGTAGCTATGGCGCATATCCAAGTGCTAAAACCTTAGGTGCCCAAGCTATTATGAATTGTTATCAAGCATGATCCTTTGCTTCAAATTGGGACATATGTCTTGCTTGGAGTATGTTGCACTTGCACCTTGCCTCGACCGACCGCCCGACCCGGTCGACATAACACATTTGTCCTACTGGCCGCCCCGGCGCAGTCGACCAACCACTTAGGTCCAAACTATCCCCTCGACATGGACGACATAACACTTAGGTCCGTTCGACCGCCCCAGCACGGTGGGCATAGCACTTATGTCCGCCTGACCTCCCCACCCGAACTCCCCCGTTCGACCCACCGATCTCTTGCTATGACTGGCCACCCTGGCTCGGTCGACCGACCACTTTGGTCTGTCCGTCCGCCCAGACTCGGTAGACCGATCACTTAGGTCTGACCGGTCGCTCCGGCCCGATCGGCCGATCAATTACTCCGATCGGTCGCCATGACCCGGCCAACCGATCACTTGTATAGTGTATATTTCGCATGTGCACGAGTCTGTTTGCTTGCTTGCATGGTGCACTATACCCTGTATGTTCTTGTCATTTGCATGTGTGTCTAGTCATTATTGGGGTAAGATGTAATTCTCTCTAGTGGAGTCCTATATCCTAGGCAACCAAAAGCAATATATCTTGTGTTATGTGTCTTGCATGACATCTTGCATAGTCACTATAACTTGCTTGAGATGCATTTTGAGTATTCATTCATACACGCACTCCACTTGTATAATTCTCCTAGTGAGGAGTATCATTATTCAGGTTGTCTCCACGACATATCCACCCTTTTGATTCATTACCTCCACGACACACCCTAAAATTTATAGATAAATATTTATTATAGATATAAATAGCCCTAAATTTTAATATAATGTTAGCACAAGTGTATTGCTCTATTAGAATTGGTGAGATCCATTCTAGTCTCTAGAGGAATGAGTCAAACCATGCAGATGCAAAAAATTGTTCGCATTGATAAACGTTTGAAAATTTCAATTAATTATGAGGGCATTTACATACTTGTAGGGCTGCCAAAAAAGCTCGTTGTTTGCGAACAATTCGTGTTCGATTTGTCAATGAGTTCGTGTTCGATTCGCTCAATAATTAAATGAAACGAACGTGAACAATTTTTTTTCGTTCGGTTTGTTAAACTGACCAAACACGGACAGTGATGTGTTTGTTCATGTTTGAATCATTANTACTTGATGAGTAGTATTTTGAGCCAAAACGAGCCGAACACGAACGAACACATCTTAGTTCATGTTCGGCTCATTAACTTATCGAACAAAATTAACGAGCCAAACACGAGCTTCTTAATGAGCCGAACACGTTGTTCACGAACAACGAGCCGTTTTGACAGCCCTAGTTTTTGCATCATTTTGCATCAGATATTTAATAGCTGAGTGGCCAGTATGCACAACATATTTAGCTTCAATTATATATGATCTAAACTTATCAAAAGCATAAATAATGGCTAATAACTCTCTTTCAGTAGTGGTGTATTTAATTTGAGCATCATTATGAGTCTTACTATCATAGTATATAACTTTAAAAATTTTATCATATCTTTGCCCTAAAATAGTTTCAATTGCATAATCACTTGCATCACACATTAGTTTAAAAGGTTTCTCTCAATCAGGTGAAAAAATTATAGTAGCAGTGATCAATTTTTCCTTCAATGTTTCAAAGGCTTTAAGGCACTCTTGATTAAAATTAAAATTTGTTTCATTTTTTAGAAGTTGGCATAAAGGCTTTGCAATTTTTGAAAAATTTTTTAATATATCGCCTGTAAAATCCAGCATATCCTAAAAAACTTCTAACTCCTCTTACAGTAGTAGATGGAGGTAGGTTAGATATAACCTGTATTTTTACAAGAACTACTTCCATGTCATTTTCTGAAATTTTATGTCGAAGTACAATTCCTCATGCAATCATAAATTGACATTATTCCTAGTTTAACACTAGATTTGTCTTTTCACATTGTTCTAGAACTTTCTTTAAATGATTTAGACATCTTTCAAATGAAGTTCCAAACATATAAAAATCATCCATAAAGACTTCAATTCCTTTTTTCAATTAAATCACTGAAAATTGTCATCATACATCTTTGAGATGTTGCGGGTGTGTTACATAATCCAAAGGCCATTGGTCTAAAAGCAAAAGTTCCATAAGGACTAGTAAATATTGTTTTCTCTTGATCCTCTAGAGCAATAGGCATTTGATGATAACCGGTATATCCATCTAAAAAGCAAAAATATCTCTGCCTAGCTAGTCTATCCAACATCTGGTCCAAAAATGGTAAAGGAAAGTGATCCTTCCTTGTGGTCAAATTTAATTTTCTATAATCTATGCAAATTCACCATTGAGTGACTTGGCTTGTTATTATTAATTCATTATTCTCATTTTTCACAACAGTCACACCTCCTTTCTTAGGAACACAGGGAATTAGACTTACCCAAGCACTATCTAAAATATGATATATTATTCCAGCATCTAAACCATTTAAAATCTCTTTCTTGACAACTTCTTTCATCATAAGGTTCAATCTCCTTTGAAGATTAGCTCTTAGTTCATGATTATATTCAAATAAAATTCCATGCATACAAATTGAAGGACTGATTCCTTTAATATCAGCTAATGTCTAGCCAAGGGCTTTCTTATATCTTCTCAAAGATTCCAACAACTCTTATTCTTGTGTATCAATTAATTATGAGGATAAAATAACAGATAATGTGAATAAATCTCCTAAAAATGCATACTTTAAATGTGTAGGAAATGTTTTCACTTCTAATTGAGGAGGTTTCTCAATGGATGAAATAAATTTTTTATTATTATCTGTACAATATAAAATTTCAAATTGTTCTTGCATATAATCAAATTCTTCATTACTCACTTCCGTAGATTCCTCTTGAATTTTATCCTCATCCTCATATTCCAAATATTCTTTTCCAAATTTCTTTTCAAATGTCTTCATGAAATATTCATGGCTTAAATAGTTGTTTATATCCATTCCGAAGCATTCAATATCTCGCTCTTTTATAGGGTATCTCATTGATTTTGCAATATTAAATGTAACCTCTTGATCACTAACTCTCATAGTTAGTTCTCCATTCTGTAAAGCTCTTCAAATGGCAAGAAATGGTCTTCCTAAAATGATAGGAATTTATTTATCTTCCTCTATATCTAATACAATAAAATCCACAGGAAATTTAAAGTTATCAACCTTTAGCAAAATATCTTCTATAACTTCTTTAGGGTAGGTAATCGAACAATTAGCTAACTGAAGAGTTACAATTATAGGTGAAATGTCTCCTAAACCCATCCTTTTGAAAATTGATAGAGGCATAAGATTAATACTGGCTCTTAAATCACATAAAGCTTTTCCAAAAAATCTTCTCCAATAGCACAAGGAATAGTAAAACTACTAGGATCTTGAAGTTTTTTAGAAAGCTTTTTCTGAATTATAGCGCTACACTTCTCACTAAGTTCAACAGTCTCATTGTTTACAAACTTTTTTTTCTTGTTAATTATATCCTTCATAAACTTCACATAACTTGGCATTTATTCTGAGGCTTCAACAAATAGAATGTATATAGTTACTTTCCTCAATATCTCCAAAAATTTTGAAAATTGGTTATCTTTGTTTTTTTGCTTCAATCTTTGAGGAAATGGAGGTGGTGGTCTATCTATAGTGATTTTATTTGCTTTAATAGGACATTCTGGCTCAACACAAATATCTTCACCTAATTTTTCATTTTCCACCTCTTTTTTCTCAACTTCAACTTCCACTTCTTTTTGAACTTTGGTTTCCAATTCTTTTCTGCTTCTAAGTTGAATGCTTTAATTTGCTCTTTATTCTGATCTTTAAAATTTACTTCAACATTATTCGACAACATTCTTGAAGGTCTATTGCTAAGTGCAGTAGCAATACATCTCAACTAATTTTTCATGTTTCTAATTGTAGCTCCTTACCTTTGTAATTGACTTCCCATTTGAAATATTAATTCTTTTATTGACGATTTCTTCTCCTTACTCTGCAAATTACTATTAAAAATTGGAGGGTAATAAGGTTTATAAGTTGGATTTTCTTGATTGTTGGAGTGTCCCAATGTGTTAGTAGCATTATTTTCCCATTACGGATTTACAACATTAGAGTTATTATTACTCCAACTGAAATTTGGATGATTTTTCCAACCAGAATTATAATAATTTGCATAAGGATTGTTAAAATGATTATTTATTGCACTTAAAGTCTCATAAGAATATTGAGATTCTATCAATTGTCCTAATGAGTTTTCCTCAATCACAGCTAGTGTCTGAGAATAATTCACGCCATATTGATTTATCTTCTTTGATATAACAACTATTTGGGTAGCCAACATATATCTCATCAGAATCATGAACACTAGCTACTCTTTTTAAATTTACCCTTTCAGAAAGCCATTTAAAATTATTAGTAGTCATCTCTTCAATTAAATAATATGCTTCATCAAATGGTTTTGACATTAATGATCCATCGATAGCATTGTTAATTATCGATCTAAGAGACCTAACAAATCCATTATAAAAAGTTTGAATTATTAACCAATCTGGTAGGCACTTCCTAAGGAGATATTTAAATCTTTCCCAAGCTTCATAAATTGATTCCCCTTCAAACTGAAAAAAAATGTAATACCATTTCTAGGCTTAGCAGTTTTTTAGGGTGGGAAATATTTAGATAAAAATTTTTATGATAAAACTCCCCAAGTTCTAGTAGATGCAGGCGTTAATGAGTTTAACCACATCTTAGCTTTATCCCTTAATGAAAAAGGAAAAAGTCTAAGTCTGATCGCATCATTCGACACTCCATCATGTTTAAATGTAGCACACAATTCTAGAAAACTAACAAGGTGTAAATTAGGATATTCAGTTGGTGTTCCCCCAAATTGATTGTTTTGCACTATATGGAAAATAGCAGGTGCAAGCTCAAATGAATTGACAAGTATAATAGGTTTTGTATACTCAAACAAATTTCATCTGCTGTAGGTTTAACATAATCTCTTAAGGGTATCTGATTATGTTCACTTCCAAAATTACTTGAGTTGCAAACTATTCCGCTAGAAGCATCTATCTCTTTTTGTTGTTTTCAAAATTTGCTAATTTTTCTTTCTAACTCCGAATCATAAGGTACTTAATTTTCAGATCTTAAACTAGCATAAAGAAACATAATAAACAATTAAAATAAGCAACCACACCAAAATTTGAAAATATCAAATTAAACTACAAATATTTTTTCAGTTCAAATAAAATGTTCTAAATTAACTTACCATTACTTTCTGTTACTTCCCCAGCAACGACACCAAAAACTTGATGCGTGGATTTGTTGTGTGTTGTTTTTGTAAATATTTTTCAATATTACAAAGCACACACATGGCAGTGCTAATAATAAATAGAAATTCAAATCCAAATAAAACAACTTTAGTAAAAAAAATTTTATCTTCTAAAATCTGTACACTGCCAAATTCATAATAATAATGAAAGTATACATATCGCTCAAGTAATAAAAGGCTCTGATGGAGTTCTAGATATTGATCCCACAGGAAAGTTGGAAATGCTTATGAATAAATTCTTATGACTATAATGTAAAACACAATTGAAACTTCAAAAATTAAGTATGAAATTCAAATATAAAGTAATTGAGTGTATGCTAAATAAAATGCACTTCAAAGAACTAAGTTAACTAATTTAATTTCTAAACTTCAAAAGTAAACTTATGAAAATTAAACAAAATTTCTGTGATGAAGAGTTCAAATTTAAGAAAGCATCCTTCCCCTTTATAATGAGTATATGAATTGTGTAGAAATTAAAATCATTTTAAAATATATAGTTGTATTGTGCCAAATAGGAGCAATCTTATTCCTTACCCTCTTTTAAGTGCATAAAGAATATTGACTAATCCAGAGTTTGGTCGCTAATTCTGTGGTTAGGTTGGGAGGATATCGGCTCTCACTCTAGAGCTCTCACTTCTCCCTTGCCTAAGGCTAACATCTCACACCATTTTCCAATCAACTGGACCAAATTGGGGATTTTAATCTGTCACCATAAAATCTTCAATTCTGCATCCAACAAAGTATATTTTTTTATTTATTTACACTCAACCCCATGAATAACATTCTCACCCATAAAATTGAATGTAACTCTCACCATGTTGTAGAAATCATAGCCCTTTTGGATCATATGTTTCTCAACACATTTTAACATTTCAATTGGCCAGATCAAAAAGTAAATGAAGATTGGAGTTCAAATCATCACAAATGTTTGATAATTAAAACTGTATAAAAAAATTAATTCCTTACAAAACCATATCACAGGATACGGAGAAGGATAAAGAAGACTACTTAGAATTTATTAGAAGGATACGACAAAACACAGATTTCATATATAAAAATAATTTTACAAAATAAAAAAATATAAGACATAACTTATCTCACACCCTTTCCCAAGCAAATAGCTAGAAGTTCTTTTTAAGCACTTTTCCCCTTTACAGGTACTCTCAATTCTCTCATGGAAGTGTAATAAGGAAAAAATCTCTCACCTTCCCTCTCCTCTTACAACCCTTGAAGAAAATCTCCAAGTCTTTGAATCTCTCTCTTACTCACCTCTCTCTCTTCACCACCAAAAAATCTTCATCCAATCCCTTACATGCCACACTTTCTTCACAACCAATAACTCTTCTTCTAATCCCTTACACGCTACACCTTTATGCCCTAGACTTCCCTGTCTTTTATTAAAGGTTGTCTCTCTCCAAAAAGAATTCAAATTTCCCTCCAAAAGTCTCTACAAAATTCAATCCTTTTGAATTCCAAAAGACATTTCTATTGATTTAAGAAACATATCCCTTTATTAAAGAGCCTTTCAAAGTGTCTAGATGCATTGAATCACTCTATGGGGCATTTGAAACATTTGGAGCCTTTAAAATTCATGCAAAAATCATCTCAAACCACTTTAATTTATCAAGGGTCATCTCTAGCGCCTCAAGCGCTGGCGCCTCAAGCGCTGGCGCTTCAAGCGCTTTCTATCACTTCAGGCACCAAATTGTCTAAGTCCACGCTGTTTTAGGTTTTGGTGATTCAGGGGCTGATCCCGACTTAATGCTTATGTACAGTATAACAATAGTTTTGATGGTATTTTTCACTTATATTTCCTTACTTTGCAATAAAACCAAAAACTTGATCTTGAATAAAAATAAGAATTTAACTTTTTAATTATATATATTTATATCGAGATACTACGCAAGTATACGTATCGTTATCAAGTTATATAGGACTTTTTGATTAAGACCTGAATATCGAACCCACAGAGAAGATTATGCAATATACACTTTTTAGAAAGTTTTTTTTTTATTTTTAAAAAGAAAATTACTTAAATTAAAAATGATTCTTGTAGGAATTTAAAATTAAAATATTTTTTGTATTTTTGATATTTTAACAAAACAGTAACTTAAGAAGATAACTAAAGTTTTTTTAGAAGAAAAGTACTTTAATATGAAAATATCTTTCTTCTTATCATGAATCAGTAATAAGTATAGGACTTCTGTTGTGGAAGTATGCAAATTGTGTTGTGCCAAATAAGAGCAATAATATTCTTTACCCTTACAAGAGACGCTATAAAGAACATTGGCAAATTTAAAGTTTGAATAGTTCTGAAGACCGGCTAGGCAGGGAAGATACTAGCTCTCACTCTAGAGTTCCCTCGATTCCCTCCACCTGGGGGATAACATTCTCATATCAGAACCTAAAACAATAAACCAAGTTGGGGGCTTTAACCTGTCACTTTAAAGTCCTCTAACTCTACACCCATCAATGAATATTTCTCTATTTATTTACACTCAATCATGTGAACTACATTCTCATTCATACAACCTCATGTGATTCTTTTTAATTGTTAACTGAAACAATACCAGCCCGATTCTTACATGTTATCACAAAAAATTTTAACATATAGATTGGCCAAATCAATAAGTAAATGAAGTGCATTGATTTAAATCATCACAACTTCTTCCATCACTAAAGATCAATACTCTCCACAACTTCCATCCAAAACATAATTACTTATCATTTTAAGAATATGATAAAGAAAACTACTCAGAATCCATAGAGAAAACAAAACCACACTTTAGTTTAAAAGAAGAAAATATTGTCAAACCAACAATAAGTCTCGATTAAAACCATAAGTAGTCTAAAACAAAAAGATAAAAATTTATCTCAAGTCCTCCACCAAACTCTTGAAGTTCCTTTGAATCTCTTCTCTTTTACAATCACTTAAAACAAAATAACAATAAGGATAAAGTAAATAAAAAGTGGTTCCTGAAAATCTCTCCGAATAACTCCCTCAGAAAAGAACTTTCAAAACTTGCCAATATTTTCAGGACTCTTTTCTAAGTCCTCTCTTCTTTCTTTTATAGTTTTCTCCAATATTTTCAGGACTCTTTTCTAAGTCCTCTCTTCTTTCTTTCAAAACTTGTCAATATTTTCAGGACTCTTTTCTAAGTCCTCTCTTCTTTCTTCATAGTTTTCCAAGAGGTGCCTTGGGATCTCTTCAAAATGTGTCTTGATTCGATGTATTTTCCCAAGAGACGCATCCAATCTCTCCGAACTAACTCCAAGAAAAGAACTTTCAAACTTGCCAATATTTTAAGGACTCTTTTCTAAGTCCTCTCTTCTTTCTTTTATAGTTTTCTAGAACTTACCAATTTTTTCAGGACTCTTTTCTAAGTCCTCTCTTCTTTCTTTTATAGTTTTCCAAGATCCAATATTTTCAGGACTCTTTTCTAAGTCCTCTCTTCTTTCTTTACCTATTTTCAGGACTCTTTTCTAAGTCCTCTCTTCTTTCTTTTATAGTTTTCCAAGAGGTTCCTCGGGATATCTTCAAAATGTGTCTTGATTCAATTCATTTCCAAGAGATGCATCCTTTCATGATAATTTTTGTCCATGGTGGTTACAACCACCTATTAAGCCAATGGGAGCCTCAAAAATGCATCCTTTCATGATAATTTTCATCCATGGTGGTTACAACCACCTATTAAGCCAATGGGTTCCTAAAAAATCTCTTCAAAATTCGTGAAAACCGATTTTACTCGTCTAGTAACTACCACTTGCGCTTAAGCGCAGGGTCTCGGTGCTTAGGCACGACTTTTTTTGTTTAACTGCCGCTTAAGTGCCGGATATAGCGCTTAGGCGCCAAAAATCTTTTGCACAATTTTTCACCTTTTTGCTCCAAATTTCTTTTCACTCCTTTAAGCATTTTTTCCATTTTTACTTGTATCTACAAGAAAAACACAAAAATATCTTCCATTAAAGAGCAATATCTCCAAAATAGGTATAAAAATGTGTCTAAAAATACTATATATTTTACGTGTATCAAAATCCCCCAAACTTAAATTGTTACTTGTCCTCAAGTGACACTTCAAACTTTAAAAACCAAATATGTATAATATGTATATGAGTTTCTTTAGGAGTTACTAAAATTTAGATTTAGAAATATAGTAGTCCAATATAGAAAAAATAATTAGTAAATGAGACCAACTTAAAGATAAAAAATTTTTAATGTTAAGAACTATGAAAATATGAGTTCCTATCTAATTCAAAAATATTGTAAGTTCTCTAAATTTAAATTTTAGTTTTTTTTTTATTTTCTCTACTTAAAATTTTTTATTACAAATAATTTTACTTATTATATTATATTTATAAGCTTAAGATTTTATCAAGCCTTATACTTTAAAAAGATCAAATGTAGAACCAATTTTTGATTAGGCGTTAATTCTCAAGCTTCTCCTCCCTTACATTTCTTTTCTTTTTCTTTTATTTTTCTTTTCTTTTCTTTTTCTTTTTCTTTTTTTCTTGTTCTTCTTTTTTTTTTCTTTTTTAGGCAAGGATTACTTTATCTGGATAGGTCTTTTATGATTTTGAGTTCCACTTCTCCTTTCTTAAAGTAAAGTCTTGATATAAAACTTTTACTTAT
>JXCR01120267.1:251579-275843 GCA_002079205.1 Phalaenopsis hybrid cultivar | reverse complement strand
TATGTACTTTAGGAGCTACTTAAATTTATTACATACAATGTTGTAATATAACCAAAGTAACTCCTTTGATCTAATGTGTAACAATTGAAATGTTGTTTCTTACAAAAATCTAAGTTGTCTTTTCATTCATTTGTAATATTAATGCTGAAAACTTGCAGGACACAGCATAATTTCAACATGCATTTTTAGATTGGGAGCATTTGCACATGCCACCCAACTCTTATTATTTACATATATGGTATCTATTGAGAAAATTAGGGTGAAGAAAAACAGTAACGACACAAATCCAGAAGAACACAGAGATTTAACGAGGTTCAGCAAAGATGCCTACGTCCTCGGAAGTAGAGCGGCGAGTTCCTTTCAATATTCAGAAAAGAGGTTATAGAATTCAGGGATACCTCCTGGGGTTACTAACAGGCCTATTTATAACCTCAGGAGTAAACCTAGGCACAATATGTAATTACATCATTATCCCTGTACCAAATCGTAGGGCTTTGCCCCCGCACCCCAACCCACTTAACTTCTAAATTTGGACAGATTCTTCCGCTCCGCTCCGCTCCGCTTCGATCCAGCGTCTGTCCCGATATGGTATATGAGTCATACCATAACAAATCTCCACCATGGCGAATATCCAGCCCCTTAGAAGAAAAATATCTGGGAGTACACTTGCACCACCGTAAGTTGGGCCACCATGCTTCTCTAGCAACTGCAAACATTCAACAAGTCCAAGCAATGCAAGAACTTGTTGATAGTACCAGACTTGATCAACATATCAGCTGCATTCTCATCAGTATGAACCTTCTGCAACAGTATCTCCCCAGAAGCAATCAACTCTCTGATCTTGTGATATCTGACATCAATGTGCTTGGTTATCGCATGGTACACCTGGTTCTTAGATAGATAAATAGCACTCTGACTGTCACAATGCAACTTAACTCCACCTTGCTCAACACTCAGTTCCTTTACTAGCCCAGCAAGCCATAACTGTNTATGGGTAGGCTAATCAATGCCTTGGGGGGACTTGAAGAGGCAGACCCAAGTTTGGTCCGGGGGGCAACTGCAAGTTGCCCTCCCAACATCAACATAAAATATTAATTTGCCACCTTACGCTGCACTTGCCCCTTTGCCTCTTCCACAAATTGGCTGCAAAATCTTTGGTGGAGCACAAAGGCGAGGTGGCGATTAAGGAGAAGAAAATGTTTGGTAGACGATGGAAGCACTTTGAGGAAGAAGAGGAGATCCTAGGCATGGAGATGACCAGTAGTGTGGCGACGTGCTCAATGGAGAAATTGGTGGATAACTTACCCATGTCGGTGGGGTGATTAATTGTGAAGTAATTACGCCATCAAACGAAGCTCTCGTTTGACGAGATTGATAAATTTAATATCTTGTACTACTCCATCAATACATGTCCTATTAATTTTACATTTAAAAATTTTTGTTATTCTTGTGTTTATAATGCATGGGAAAAAATTTGGGAAATGTCCATTTGATAAAAGAAAGATTTACCAACATACCCCTCCATTGTAATGTATTTACGTACCTAACACCAAAACTTCAATTTTATATATATATAATAGCTTATATATGCATGGAATAGTCTATTTCACTAATAAAAAAAAATTAAAACAGGGGTATTTTCATGGGATATGAAGGATTTAAGTGGTATAAATGTGTAAGATATGTAAATACATTATAATTGGGTGATATAACAAGGATTATCATTTCATGGTCATAATAAATTAACTAATCATTAATCAATAAATTTTTTTGAAACTGCTTCATTTCCTTGCGTATCATAACGAAGAAGCGAAGTAGTTCACCCAAAAGTGTAAACGAGTCGAGTTGAGCTGAAGTCCCCCTTGATTTAAGCTCGAGCTTAATTAACTAATCAATTCAAGCTCGAGCAGTTAATTCTACGAATTTTAGTCTGCTCATGAGCTGCCTTGTTGATTATAAAGAAAAAATAATTTTAATTCAAGTAAATGGTATAACAAAATGACAAAAAGAACATGTAATTAGGTGATGAAGAATAAGAAATCACTTAATATAAAATATTAAGTATTTTTTTAAAATATTTAAAATAATTTAAAGATAAATCTTGAATTTTAAAATATTTTAATATATTTAAAATTAATTATTTTTTAAAAGAGCAAGCTCATCCTAAGTAGGGTGTGGCTTAAGCTTGGTTTGTTAGTTCAATACATTTCCATATCTGGAAGTCACTGAAAAGGAAAACAACTATAAAAAAAAAAACTGAAAAAAAAGGCGGAAGGGAGGAAAGAGAGAAATACTCGATACGAAAAATGTACTTATGTCTGGTAGATTACGTGAAAAATATTAGGGGTTATAGCCGCGTTATATCCCATGTAATTTCTCAATAATTTTATATTTGTATATATTTATAAGTTAAAAATAATTTCCAGGTAAGTTAGAGGGAGAGAGAGGATAAATGGTGTATAATACTGATACAACACTTAGTAACTTTTCTTGCAACCTACTGTAGTTGGAAAATATTTCTCGGGAAAAGGAGGGCGAAGAGTTCCACCATGTCCCGAGTTTTTAGGGCGGAGGATGGCATAAGCAGAAAACTCAAAGATGGAAGTTGAAGGAGAGAACTGAGGGAAAACAGTCCAGAAAAGTAGAAAGTAAGAAGACGGGCGCAAATCTCACAGGAAGAAACAGAAGGCTGCGAACAAGTCGATCTTACATCTTTTCTCCCTTTTTTCTGTAAAGGTCCGTGCGCTCTTTTGCCTCAGATCCTTGTGTTTTTCATTCTCGCCCATTTCCTCGAATCATGAAATCTCTCCAATCAAGTTTATCATTTTAATGATGGTTTCTGCATGCTGAGCCATAAAGGTATGCTTTTTCATGACCTAGAGGACGAGGAGGAGGGCTTTTTCTCGAGAAGGACGAGGAAGAGCTCGTTGAAAGAGGGAGGAGAGCCCAGGTCAGTTCTGGATAACCAGAGAAGCCCTAGCTCTCCGACGTCGACATCAACACCATCTTCCTCCGATACAGCCGGTTTGGCGGCGATCTCCATCAACCCTGCTCATAAATGTCGACCTGTTTTGGCTTCTGCGGAAGGCCAATGGGCGCCGGAGCTGAAGCCCGTCCCGGCCCTCGGAAGTGTGGAGTGTTGGGACTCCATGATTTTAGAGCCACCACTACTGCCGCCGGGAGAGCTCAGCTCGGAGCACAGTTTCGTGCGCTGGTTTATGGCGGACCCCAACGCCGGCGCAAAGCTCGAAGGTAGTGGGATAGGGCTTGATGTCTTCGATCCGGGATTTGATTTCCAACAGATGGGAAGAAATGGAGGCGATGGTTCCTTGATTCCCATGATTCCTCTTCCACCTAACTTTCCCTATTTTACTGGATTCACTAACAGTAGCTTCAAAGCTCCGGCCTTTGCAAACTCCACTTTCATCAACAACCAGAACCCTCATGAGAACTTTATGCCTCAATCCTACCTGGGCGCCATACCCATGCAGTTGCCTAATGAGGCTGCTTGGCAGCAGCAAGCTGTCATTGATCCGCTCTTTAAGGCGGCCAAGCTTTTGGAATCTGGAAACACGATTAGCGCCCATAGGATATTGGCGCGGCTCAATCATCAGCTTCCCTCCCCCTCCGGGAAGCCATTTCTCCGCACTGCGTTCTATTTCAAGGAAGCACTCCTTGCCATTTCAAACGGAAGCAGCGAGCAATGCAGCTTTCCTCTAGGATCTCCACTTGACGTCCTGCTGAAGCTCAGTGCTTACAAAGCATTTGCTGAGATCTCCCCTGTCCTTCTCTTCACAAGTTTTACATCCACCCAGATTATTCTTGAGGAGCTTGCTGGTGCGAACGTCATTCATGTTATTGATTTTGATGTTGGAGTTGGTAGCCATTGGCCTGCACTTATTCAAGAGTTGTCAGAAAGGCGTTCTTCTGTCACTGGTGCGCCATTACAACTTCGGATCACTGCTTTTGTTTCTGTAGCATCTCATCACCAGGCTGAACTTCATCTAATTCATGAAAACCTTAATCATTTTGCCGCTGACCTTAATGTACCCTTTGAGCTCAATTTCTTACCTTTTGAATCCTTTGACCCTGCTTCAATAATTTGCTCTTGCTCGCCTTCTGATGTCGCCATTGCTGTGAACTTTGCATTTGGTTTTTGTCACCATCACCTATCAACTCAATCCCTTCTCTTCCTAATCAAGCAGCTTTCTCCGAAGATACTGATTTCAGCCAATCTTGGTTATGATAGGGGTGATATTTCCTTCTTCCACCATGTCCTCCACTCCTTCCAGTCAACCACTGTTCTTCTCGACTCCATCGAAGCATCGGGTGTGTCCCCTGAGATAACTGATAGGATCGAAAGGTACATGCTGCGACCAAGGATTGTGAACTCTCTGCTTGGTCGATACAAAACTGGAGAGAAGTTGCTCCCATGGAGGACACTTTTTACTTCTGCTGGATTTGTGCCACTGCAATTTAGTAACTTTGCTGAAACACAGGCAGATTGCCTCCTGAAGAAGGCTCAAGTTAGGGGGTTTGAGGTTGAAAAACGCGAAGCTGCCCTGATGCTGTCATGGAAGCAACAAGAGATTGCAGTAGTCTCAGCATGGAGATGCCAGTGATTTTTCATGGGAATGTAATCCTTTTTTGCCTTTGTGTGTCATAGGAAGGTCATTTTAGCTGTCATATATATGCTACATGATCATCCTTCACTAAAACTACATCAAGTCCTGAACTGTTTTAGTTTCAATTTAGTCTTTTAATTGTAGTTGTTGTTTTCATGGTGTCTTGATGTTATGGGATTTATAGCTTCCTGCTCATTTGTTTTGAACTAAGCAATTGACCAATGTTTTTTGCACCCAAAGAAATCTGACTTTTGATTATGAGTTGTGCTTTCGGTAATCCAATTTGAGTTTAACCAACTAGATTATACTTAGAATAGAGCTGATGATGATTATTATGATTTAAGCTAAAAAATAGATACGTGGTGACCATCATAACTTTATAACAATTTTTTTACTTTTTTTTGCATTTCTTCCCAAAAATAAAATATTAAGAAAAAAAAAACTTCTTTGTGCTTGGATGAGCTGCTTTGGCCTGCTAATCCTGCATCTTGCCATTAATTCCTTGTCATCAGAGGAACGCAGTTTTGTTTTGCAGTGCATAATTCTCATTAAAACCCTCCAAATTTTGTGTTTTCCCATGAAGACATATCTTTTTTCCATGCAATATTTTATGCCTTATCTATGATGAATGATGCTGTAATGTTGGGCAGGCTGTCTTTCTTGTCTGTTTGGTCCATATGATGACAACTCATTCGGATTTAATTATTTGGAGGATTGCCATTCATAAACATTACTTAATGGGATTATATTAGCTTTGTAAACTGTCACATCGCACATGGCCTGCGTCATATTTTCTCATGTAGCTCTAGTGTCCATTCTCTTCTGCATCAGCTCTTGTCTATATTAGTTAGTTGTTGGCCATGAATGCTATTAATTTATCTCTGTATTAAGTTACAAATATAGGACATGTTTCACAGTTTAGTTTTAAAGCAATCCCAGATTTTTATAATTATGGATATGGAAAGCAAAGTGGCATGAGATTTTACTGTGATTTTGCCTTGTTTCCTAAGGATTGGCTAGGAATTTTATTGGTTTATATATTTTTCTTATTTTTATTTTTGGCCTATCTTTGTTGTCTGCTACACAAAATTTCTTTTTATTTCTTATTGATTTATGTTATCTTCGATAACATTCATTTTTCTTCTTCTTGCTGTTCCATTTGTTTATCTACTTTTTTTTTTGGTATATTTATACTTCTCATATGTACTTTAGGAGCTACTTAAATTTATTACATACAATGTTGTAATATAACCAAAGTAACTCCTTTGATCTAATGTGTAACAATTGAAATGTTGTTTCTTACAAAAATCTAAGTTGTCTTTTCATTCATTTGTAATATTAATGCTGAAAACTTGCTGGACACAGCATAATTTCAACATGCATTTTTAGATTGGGAGCATTTGCACATGCCACCTAACTCTTATTATTTACATATATGGTATCTAAACTTTAATAACATTTATACCAACCCAAAATTTTCACATGACATTAAAAATATCATTATTTTAACTTTTAGAAAAAGAAGTGCACCTTTCATGCATTGANTGCTTACGTCCTCGGGAGCAGAGCGGCGAGTTTCTTTCAATATTCAGAAAAGAGGTTACAGAATTCAGGGATGTCTCATGGGGTTACTAACAGACCTATTTATAACCTCAGAAGTAAACTTAGGCACAATATGTAATTACATCATTACCCCTGTACCAAACCGCGGGGCTTTGCCCTCCCACCCCAACCCACGTAACTTCCCAATTTGGACAGATTCTTCCGCTCCGCTCCGCTCCGCTTCAATCCAGCGTCTGTCCCGATATGATATATGAGCCATACCATAACAGTATCTAAACTTTAATAACATTTATGCCAACCCAAAATTTTTTAACTTTTAGAAAAAGAAGTGCACCTTTCATGCATTGGTAATATGACATATGTAAAATCTAAAGTTAAGTTGTTACATATGCAAATGTATAATAATATCTTACTTTTAGATTTTATTTAATTTCCAATGTGAATTGTGAAATGCGGCAATTTTATAGTTTTTGTAGGATTAACTTCTAAAATAATTAAATTTTGAATGACATGTGTAATTTTTCATATGCATATATCATGAACTTTCTGTTATGCTGCTCTCATTTGAANCATATGTAAAATCTAAAGTTAAGTTGTTACATATGCAAATGTATAATAATATCTTACTTTTAGATTTTATTTTATTTCCAATGTGAATTGTGAAATGCGGCAATTTTATAGTTTTTGTATGATTAACTTCTAAAATAATTAAATTTTGAATGACGTGTAATTTTTCATATGCATATATCATGAACTTTCTGTTATGATGCTCTCATTTGAACATTATTATTTTTTTCTGGCTCAACCACAGAAGTCATAGTATAGTTTTTTTTTTTTCAAATTATAAANTTTTTTTTTTTTTTTTTTTTTTTTCAAATTATAAAATTATCATTTAAATCTTCACCATCAGATTATAATTGTTTCCAAAAGGTGTCAATCAGGTCGCACATTGATATGAATCATATAAATGTACACCTTCACAATGGGATATTTGGGAAAATGTAAGACCTGAAACAATATGCATGATGATAAACACTAGTGGAGTAAAAATATATAAGATATGTAGATACATAAATATATAAGAGTTGTGTTGAGAGTAGCAAGTCTAAGAGAGAAAACCTTATTTCAGACCCCAATGTTAAACTTTTGATGTACATGAGAGTAGTCAAGTCTCATATGGAATGGAAATAAAAATGTATGGTTTGAAATAAAAGCAGCTGTCTCACAATATGTTTGATATTGATGTATTGGGGTTAACTCTGGTCATTATATTGATGTATGGATCAACAAGTTGTTTGGTCTCAATGAAAGATTTTATGTTTTTTATAGTTCTCATGAGTCTTTAAATTTTTTCTATAACAAGTTTAAGATTTAGGCTGGGCATTTAACGTTGGCTCCATGTTATTTAGAAAGCTTTAGGTGCATAGTATTTAAGCGTTGANCAACATGCATTTTTAGATTGGGAGCATTTGCACATGCCACCCAACTCTTATTATTTACATATATGGTATCTAAACTTTAATAACATTTATTCAAACCCAAAATTTTTTAACTTTTAGAAAAAGAAGTGCACCTTTCATGCATTGGTAATATGACACATGTAAAATCTGAAGTTAAGTTGTTACATATGCAATTGTATAATAATATCTTACTTTTAGATTTTATTTAATTTCCAATGTGAATTTGTGAAATGCGGCAATTTTATTGTTTTTGTATGATTAACTTCTAAAATAATTAAATTTTGAATGATATGTGTAATTTTTCATATGCATATATCATGAACTTTCTGTTATGATGCTCTCATTTGAACATTATTATTTTTTTCTGGCTCAACCACAGAAGTCATAGTATAGTTTTTTTTTTTTCAAATTATAAAATTATCATTTAAATCTTCACCATCAGATTATAATTGTTTCCAAAAGGTGTCATTCAGGTCGCACATTGATATGAATATATAATTTGATTTACATATAAATGTACACCTTCACAATAGGATATTTGGGAAAATGTAAGACCTGAAACAATATGCATGATAATAAACACTGCTGGAGTAAGAATATATAAGATATGTAGATATATAAATATATAAGAATAGTGTTGAGAGTAGCAAGGCTAAGAGAGAAGACCTTATTTCAGACTCCAATGTTAAACTTTAGATGTACATGAGAGGAGTCAAGTCTCATATGGAATGGAAATAAAAATGTATGGATTGAAATAAAAGCGGCTGTCTCAAAATATGTTTGATATTGGTGTATTGGGGTTAACTCTGGTCATGATATTGATGTATGAATCAACAAGTTGTTTGGTCTCAATGAAAGATTTTATGTTTTTTATAGTTCTCATGAGTCTTTAAATTTTTCTATAACAAGTTTAAGATCTAAAGGCTGGGCATTTAACGTTGGCTCCATGTTCTTTAGTAAGCTTTAGATGCATAATATTTTAAGTGTTGGTAAGCTTTTATGCAAATTTGAGTGCATGTTCGGAAGAGCTCTCATGAGTTATTAGTATATTACTTGAAACGCAAATTTGGTGTATAAATATTTATGATTAGGTCTCCTTCACAGAATTTAAGTTTCTTAGCTGAATTGAGTTTAATCATTCATATATTAGTTAATGATGCATTGATGTATGGGAATATAGATATGGTATGACAAAGATATATGACAAGTCATAGCATATCTATATTGAATCAAAAAATTTTCTGTGGATCACACCAAGGAACGAAGCATTAGACTAATGAGAGGAATCGAGAGATGAAGAGAAGTGGAATGCACAATGAAATAATATTTCTTAAAATACTTTTCGTTAGTCCCCTCTTGAAGAAATGCACCCCCACCCCCACCCTCCCGGTGTCTTAAAAGTTACATAGTTGTCTCTATATAAATAGTAACATTACAAGTAATTGAAACACCATTACACCTTTACATAACTGTAACTGATGTCGGGATACTTCAATATTAGTATCGTTGTTGGCACTGTTTCGTATTCATAACTATTTGAAGTAGGGTATTAGTGACATACTGATAATAGCCTTCGGTCGTCTTATAATTATTTTGTCAAATATAAAGTATTTGGTTTTCTGAATGATGTTTGGTCGGCCTAATGGTCTTCTATCAACATTCTAGAGAGAAATTCTTGTGAAGATCTTATTGTTAGGATGAACTTAGACCATCAGACAGAGGGTGTGTCACCTTAATCAAATGGACAGCTCTCCATTGGATAAGAGTTCTTCACAGTATGTTGGAAAGATGTTTTAGAGAGCAACCATTGGTTCTATTTTTGAAGGATCCCAAAATTGGCTGAGGGAATTGATTACACATGACCTTCCCTCAAAACAGTTGCATAATATGCCTTCGCTCGACTGTACTTTCCTTTGTTCAACCTATGATTCCTATCAGATGAAATGCTTCTTGACACGTTTCGACTGTTTCGTTGCAACCTTTTAGTATCTTCTTAACAAGATCCATCGAATATCCTTGAGATTCGTGCAGTCACATTTTTTATGTACATATTTAGTTCCACAATTCTCTTACTTAATTGAAAGTTACAACTGTAATAAGAATAAGAGACTTAAATGAAACAATTTATGCATAATAGGTACTCCTAATAATTGTACTCACTGGATTTATGTACCGGTATTCTTTATAAATAAGGTGTGATCAACACTTTTCCATCACAATTTTTGAACCTTCTAATCTTCAGTCGGTTTTAGTAGAGGATAGTGATGGCGATCGATAAAAACCCAATGAATAAAGAGGCTAAGTTGAGAACTTATGATCTCTCGACTGATAAAATCTGCCCTACACGGGCGATAAAAAGAAGAAAATTGGGAGCACTCAGTTGGCTCCCAAGAAGAAATCAATATAGAAGAGCTAGTCGGCAAGAAGCAGCCAGAAGGTGAAGGACGACTGTCCAATGCAAAGAGGCTGACATAAGGGATTCAATTGAAGGGGACCAAGTTGATGAAGCAGGTGATGATGAAGAAGCAAAGGGTGAAAGAAATGGTCAAGTCATCCAATTTGTTGTCACTTCTTGAGTTAGGGAGTAGAATTGGTATGCGCATCACTAAGTCGTGACCCCAAATCTGAGGAGCCAGTTGGCGGCTCAGTCTCCAGCCCAGCAGCAGGCGCATGCAGATGTGGCAACATTGATCCTGCCACCCAAGGTTGTTGCTCTATCGCCTTTGATGGGTGAAGCCAGCCAGCTGGGTTTCTTATTATCTACTGGTAATAGTCTTTGTAAATCAGAGATGGAGAAATTAATCGACACAAAAAATTTCCTGCTTGAACAATTGATTTATCCTTTATTATGTCGACATCTGATATTTTTGCAAACGAAGCTGCACAAATTATTGATTCCCCGCCCATAGAAATTGGTCATCCTTCTGCTTCATAGGCAACCGCGGGACCTCTGCTCTAGCTCTGGTTTGAAGTACTTTTGGCCAGTGCCAGCCTCGATGGACTGTGAGGGAGGGAAACAGTCGACGGGGTTCCCATTATTTGTTCACCCTCCGTATGGACAAAACAATGGACTCCTTTGCTTGGGCAGCCGACCTTTATAAAGAGACTGTCATACCAGACCTAAAGGAGGAACTAACGGACCTTTATGTAGATATGGTGACCCTCTGGGCTAAGGTGGCAACCCTTCGAATCGAGCTTGTGGGACCTGCATAATTTCCCATAACCCAAGAACCGATTAGTACTATAGATAGGGCACAATGGGTAATTTAGATGTGAGAGACTAGAACATATCCAACATAACCTGAGAGTTAGAAATTTAACTTTAGATTAATCAATACTCTTTATGCACTCAAGAGAGGGTAAGGAATAAGATTGCTCCTATTTGACACAAAACTACATTTTAACCTTTAAACATTTGACTTCTACATTGATTATGATCCATTTGTAAGGGGAAAGAACTTTGACATAATTTGAACGCTTCTCCATAAAATTAGTTTAGAAATACTGCATTTTCTTTAAAGCTTTGAAATAGAATTAGTAGTCATTTAGTAACCTTATTTTACACCCAAACTTGCTGTCATATTTCTTAGATAATTTTTTGGAGTTTAAGTAAAGGTTTCCTAAGTCATAAAAAGAGTTTTGGATAAAAAAAGTTTCACCTTCTTTGTGGGATCGATACTGTACTTTTAAAAAAAAATCCTATATTATTTAAAATGATACATATGCTTTCATAGTATTCCTAGTGTATAAACTATTTATCAAATTATAAGTTATATAACATATTTATTGGAAACATTAACACTAAAATATATAGGGACAAGTTTTTTACCATCTTTTGGAAACTAAATAACTGTGTAATTTGAAAATTGTAGGTAAACAACCCATTGACAGTTTAAAACCACTTCTTTCCTTTAAAACTGGGATCTGACACTTCATATTCTAAATATCAGAGAGCATATTTGGAGAAGGAATTGAGTGCTAACTTCAATTTTCCTTGTACCTATGGAGAGCAAGAGCAATGGTGGGGCTGATGGAAGGAAACTCATGCACAAGGACTCCTAGACATATTTCAACGGGTTCCTTGCACTTAGCCTTGAAGGAATTACAAAGAAAATAATGAAATTTGAAGAGGAGATTGCAAAAATTCATACTGAGTTCAACAACTTTTCTGATCAATTTGATCATTTGGACTGACAGACGAAGCTCCAATTTGATCATATGGCATGTTTCCAGGAGGTGCAAGTAAGGATGTATCAGAAGAACAACTAGATCAGAGAAAAGTTTTTGAAGAGTTTTCTCACTATCCTTTTTATCACTTTTTCGTGCACCAAACTCTGATGAATGAAAAGGTGGATGAGAATAGCGTTCATAATCATTAGTAGTTGGAGGTTTGAGTGAGAAAAATCTAATGTTTAAATTTGTTTGATTATTATGTCGACTCTTATCTATATGTGTTTCTAGTTCTACATATTTGGTATCTATGTTTGTATTTCCTTTTCTTCCCATGTTGGATTGTTGTTAAATCAGTTTATATCGAACCTATGTTTATGTTAGTGAATTTGTATTAAGTTTGTGAAGTTAATATATGGTGTTAGTGTGCTTTGATCAATTGAATTGTTTGTACTTATGATTTTAATACTTGTGCAAATTGAAGTTGGGAGATGTTTGGAAGATTATAAATCGATGCAATTAGGGTTCGAAGGCCTTAAGTTTGTTGTGCTTATACTTTAAAAAATAAAAAATAAAATCAAAAGTTGCAAAATTCAGCTCTAGCGCATAAGCGCTGAAGCCAGTGCCTAAGCGCTGAAATCAGCTTCTAGGCACTGAATCAGCCGAACAACTTATCCAGTCCTATAAATCGTGAATTAGACTAGTTTGATGCCATTTTTATGCCCAAGCTTCATCTTCTGCCTCCATTCGCATGGTTGGATATCCCTTGAGCTTCTCCTTGCTTGCAAATCTTGGTGATTTAGAGTCTAAACACGTTGGATCTCTTCTTCTTTAGTTAAGATCTACACATTGCCTAGGAAATTTTCTTCTTTCACCATGGATTTTTTATACACTATATAAATACCAAAATTTTTTAAAAATATGGTGAAAATAGTAAAAATCCATGATATAAGAATTTATTTGTTTGGAAATTGCTTGTATGAGCCTTTAGAACTTATATTTGGAATTTATTTGGATTTTTATTAGATTTTATGATGGCTCCAAAAACAAAGAGAGGAAAGGAGAAAGAAGTCTTCGATAATAATAAATTCATCAATCTGAAATTACAAGATTGGTATAATGAATTTCTTTTACTGAGGAAGTTTATAGTGGAACGAAGTTTTTCTAGTCTTGGTGGTGTTGTGGAGAATTTGATTGTTTTTCGTCGCTGGGAAAGTTTTTGTAACTTCATTGTTGTAGCAGTTTTTTCTGTGGTGCGAGAATTTTATGCCAATCTCTTTGAAGCATTAGAAGAGGAAGTGTTTGTTCGAGAGAGAGGAGTTGAGTTCACCTCTGAGCAGATTAATGCCTTATATCAGTTGTCGCCTGTTCTAGATTGCTACTATTTTGAATTTGAGCCTACTGAATTAGATTTTGATGAGATCATTACATTCCCAATAGATGGGTGTGGAGCATGGAAAGTTAAGAACGAGCATAAGGTAAGTTTTTCCTCTTCTATACTTAATGCCCCATCTAAAGCCTGACATTATTTTATTTCGGCTGGACTGCTTCCTACAAATCATTTGAGTGAAGTGACTTGAGAGAGAGTCATTCTAAACTATTGCATTCAAGAGATGAAACCTATTAATGTTGGCTCTCAGATCTACAAAGCTATTTTCATGTCCGACTGAGCTAGTACGTCTGCAACTTTGGGCTACCCTTCCCTTATCTTTACTATTTGAAAACATTATGGGGTTCAATATGAGACTTAGAAAGAGCTAATACAGCCACTACAACCCATTAGTAAGGCTAATGTGGATTTATATGGAAGAACTCGAGGTAGAGCTTTTGGTATTCCATCTACTTCAGCTTCGTGACCTTCCTCTAGTACTTTGACTCATTCACCTTTTAATTTAGACACTGCAATGGAGTAGTTGCAGATACAAAAATGTGATATATTTTTTGTACAGTGTCAGCTCAAGAGAATGAAGAACATTGAGAGCATTTGGAACATTATCTGAAACACAAAAGCGATTATGAAATGAGTTTCAATACGTCCCTAATAAGCTTTTTAAGAGGAGACCAGAGTGTAGAGTTCCCTGCTTATCCTTTTTATCAGATATTTGAGCATCGCAAGGTTGTGGATCAGGATGAGGAGGAGGAGGAGGAGTGATTCTCATGTCGGTATTTACTTTCTCTAGGTATTGCTGATTTTTAATTATTTTGATTGTATTGGACATTGTGATATTTATGTGTACTGCTGATGTGGATTTTGGATATTTTAGTTATTTTGATATATATATATATATATATATATACTGCTTGTGTGTGATAGTAGTTCTTTACTTTGTACTTTTCATGATGAACATGTTTAATTAAGATTCACGTACTGCTATACACACTTATTTTTACTACTTTTACTTGTATTATTTTCATGTTTAGAACCTTGTGATAGATAATTATTATTTAAATTTTTCTCTCTTTATACTTGTTTTGTACTATAATGTTTTAAACTATTTAAAAATTTAAGTTTGGGGAGGGAAAAACACTTTTAAAACTAAACTTTATTTGTCCTCAAATAAAATATATTTAAAAATTATTTTAACATAGCATGTGATATGTGGTGTTATTTTTAGAAAACTATATTTTTTATTCTATAAATATAGTAAACTTAAGTAAAAGTTCTTAGTGATTAAGGGTAGTACTAGAGTTAGGATTTTAAGATAAAAGTTTAGGAATATGCTTTCACTATTAAGAGTAGAAAAAAAAAATTTAAACACTAAACATCTTAGATTTACATTTTAAAAAGAATTTGAGACTCTACATAAAATCATTTTTATACTAATACACATTATTAAGTTAAGAAATGTGAGAATTTTTTAACTTTAGGAAGAGGATAGTGAAGTTCAAAATCATTAAGGCTATCCAGATATGGTAATCTTCACATGTAAAAGAAAAGAAGATAAAGGATTAAAAATAATCTTGAAAGAAAGAAAAATCAAAAGAAAAGAAAAGTAAAAAAGAAAAATATGTGAGGAAAAACTTAAGGAGATGCCTAATTAAAAATTGGTTTCACTTGAATTATCTTAAAGGAAGAAACTTATTTACACTTCTAAGTTTATTCCTAATTTTAAATGTATTCAAATATTTAATAGTAGAGTTCTCATATAATTTTATCTTTTAACTCTTCTAAGATTCTTAAGTCTGACAAATTATAACTTTTTATTAAATGAATAGAAAATAAAAATTCCTAACTTAAGTATTAGATACTCTCACACCATAGTTCTCTCCTGAGTTACTTGAGAACAAGTAACTTTTAAGTTTGGGGAACTGATCCCGAATGAAAATATAGTTGTGTAAAATTTATAAAGTTGACTCCACTTTGCAACGATGCCAAAAAGTTGATGTGGTATTTTATGAATAATAACCTTAAGCTCTTAAAGTTGGGATACACAAGTATAAGTATCATTATCAAGTAATATAAGACTTTCTTTTAAAGTCCCAAATATCGATTCCATGGGGAAGGTTTAAATTTGAAATGATAAATTAATTAGAAAATTTACAGAAATCAAACGAAATTACTATCACTTATTTTGAATGTTTAAGATACTATCAAAGTTGAATTATTTACTACTAGTAGAATTTAAAAACAGTGTTCAAAATTAATAACTATTAAACTATGTTTATGTGATGAAGTTTTCTAATGTGAAAAAATATCTTTCCCACTACAATGAGTTTTTTGTGAAATGAGATGAGATAAATGGTTCAGAAATGTATTGTGCCAAATAGGAGCAATTTTAGTTCTCTACCCTAATTCAGGGTTATAGAAAATCATTGGTTAATCTTAGGTTTAGTCCCTAAATCTGTGGCTAGGCTGGGAGGATACTGGCTCCCACTTCCATTCCCCTGAAGGATAACTCCGCTTTAGTTTTCAAATACTAAGATTGAATTGGGGATTTTCAGTCTGTCACCCTAGAAATCTCCAATTCTACACCCAACAAAGTATATTTTCCTATTTATTTACACTTAATCCCATAAATATTCCTTCATGAACTTAAATGTCTCACTCTGTTGTAGAACTCATACTCCATTTCCCGGATCATATGTTTCACAACATATTTTAGCAATTTAATTGGTTAGATCGAAAAGTAAATTAAGAGCGGAGTTGAAAAACCATCACAATTTATTTTAAATTTTAACATTTGCACATCTACATTATCTCTTCATTTCACCATATCTCAGAGTGGGAGAAAAATAACGGAATCTACTCAGACTTCATGAGAACGATACAACAAAACACAAATTTCATATATAAAAGAAAGTTCATACAACGATAATAAACAAACAACACTTATCTGAAACTCTTTCTCAAAGCAAATCATTTGTAGCCTCTCTTAGANGAGTTTCAGCAAGATTTAAAAGTTATTATTTATATTAAAACATCATTTGAATCTAATTTAATATATTTTTTTCAATTTTCTTAATTAATATTTTAATTGATTATAAGTCTTTGTAGTCAATTAGATTTTTTTAAAATACTACTTAATATATATATATATATATACTTGATGAGTAGTATTTCGAGCCAAAACGAGCCGAACACGAACGAACACATCTTAGTTTATGTTCGACTCGTTAACTTATCGAACGAAATTAAAGAGCCGAACACGAGCTTCTTAACGAGTCGAACACAAGCTGTTCGCGAACAACGAGCCGTTTTGACAGCCCTAGAAATGATACATAAAAGAGAAGAGAGAGTGGAGAGAATAGAGAGATATGTAAGTAAGGATAGAGAATGGAGNTGTTCGACTCGTTAACTTATCGAACGAAATTAAAGAGCCGAACACGAGCTTCTTAACGAGCCGAACACGAGCCGTTCGCGAACAACGAGCCGTTTTGACAGCCCTATTCACAATAGGATATTTGGGAAAATGTAAGTCCTGAAACAATATGCATGATGATAAACACTACTGGGGTAAAAATATATAAGATATGTAGATACATAAATATATAAGAATGGTGCTGAGACTAGCAAGTCTAAGAGAGAAGACCTTATTTCAGACTCCAATGTTAAACTTTTGATGTACATGAGAGTAGTCAAGTCTCATATGGAATGGAAATAAAAATGTATGGTTTGAAATAAAAGCAGCTCTCACAATATGTTTGATATTGATGTATTGGGGTTAACTCTGGTCATTATTTTGATGTATGGATCAACAAGTTGTTTGGTCTCAATGAAAGATTTTATGTTTTTTATAGTTCTCATGAGTCTTTAAATTTTTCTATAACAAGTTTAAGATCTAAAGGCTGGGCATTTAACGTTGGCTCCATGTTCTTTAGAAAGCTTTAGGTGCATAGTATTTAAGCGTTGATAAGCTTTTAAGCAAATTTGAGTGCATGTTCGGGGTGAATATATATATATATATATATATATATATATATATATATATATATATATATATATATATATATGCCTGTGTGTGATAGTAGTTCTTTACTTTGTACTTTTCTTGCTAAACCTGTTTAATTAAGATTTA
Organism: Phalaenopsis hybrid cultivar; assembly: GCA_002079205.1. Lineage (NCBI taxonomy): Eukaryota > Viridiplantae > Streptophyta > Magnoliopsida > Asparagales > Orchidaceae > Phalaenopsis > Phalaenopsis hybrid cultivar. The sequence goes on along the minus strand of JXCR01120267.1, from coordinate 258,509 downwards.
CTTACTGTTATACACACTTATTTTTACTACTTGTACTTGTATTATTTTCATGTTTAGAACCCTGTGATTGATAATTAATCTCTAAATTTTTCTCTCTTCATACTTGTTTTGTACTATAATGTTTTAAACTATTTAAAAATTTAAGTTTAGGGAGGAAAAAACACTTTTAAAACTAAACTTTATTTGCCTTTAAAGAAAATATATTTAAAAATTATTTTAACATAGCATGTGGTGTTATTTTTAGAAAACTATTTTTTTACTCAATAAAATGCTATAGTAAACTTAAGTAAAAGTTCTTAGTGATTAGGGTAGTACTAAAGTTAAGATATTTAAGATAAAAGTTTAGAAATATGCTTTCACTATTAAGAGTAGAAAAAATTGTTTTTTTTAAACACTAAATATCTTATATTTACACTTGAAAAAGATTTTGAGACTCTGTAAAATCATTTTTATACTAATACACATTATTAAGTTAAGAAATGTGAGAAATTTTTAACTTTAGAGAGAGGATAGTGAAGTTCAAAATCATTAAAGACTATTTAGATATACTAATCCTCACATGAAAAATAAATGAAAAGAAAAGATTAAAAATAATCTTGAAAGAAAGAAAAATAAAAAGAAAAGAAAAGTAAAAAAGAAAAATATGTGAGGAGAAGCTTAAGGAGACGTCTAATTAAAAATTGACTTCACTTGAATCATCTTAAAGGAAGAAACTTATTTACACTTCTGAGCTTATTCTTAATTTTAAATGTATTAGTCAAATATTTAATAGTAGAGTTCTTATATAATTCTATCTTTTAACTCTTCTAAGATTCTTAAGTCTGACAAATTACAACTATTTTTTAGATGTATAGAAAATAAGAATTCCTAACTTAAGTACTATATAATCTTACACCTTAGTTATATCTTGAGTTATTGAAATTTTTTCTAAAAATTTCGCTAACGCATTTATGAGACAAAAGTATAGTAATCTTTAATGAAACTCACTACTATAAGTTAAAGCATTTATTTTACGGAATAGATGAGTTACTTGAGGACAAGTAATATTTAGGTTTGGGAGAACTGACATGTCTTAAAATGTGCTATTTTTTATATATACATTTCATGCTTATTTTTAAGGATATTGCGCTTTAATGGAAAGTATTTTGTGTGTTTTTTATTTCAGGTACAAGAGAAGGAGTTTAAGAGCAAAAGGAGCAAAAATGGAGCTAAATAGGGTCAAATAGAGCAAAGGAGCAAAAAGCAACCAGGCGCCTAGGCGCCAGGTAGTTAAAATAGGGTTCTAGAAAGCTGGCGCCACAGTTGGGCACCTAGGCGCCATAAACGATTTGAACTTTTATGCAATAAATTTGGACGAATTTTGAAGAGATGCTTGAAGTGACTCTGGTTGATTTTNGTTCTGATCAAATTTTGACGCTAAATAGAGCCTAGGTCGGTTCTCTAATAGGTGCATCCAAAAGCTCTTCAAAAAGCGTCTAAATTTGTCGAATCTTTTAGAAACAGAGCACCCACCGACACTGGCTTTGTCAGCGCTAGAGGTCCGTAATTAAATACAAAGTTGCTGTCAAACGACGTCGTCAGTGCCTAGTTGGCACTGTCGGGGTTGAACAAATTTTGAATTTTTTTTATTTTTGCTCCAAATTTCATCATTTTTGCTTCTTTTTGCTCCAAGTCCTCAAAATCAACAATCTGGAATAAAACATAGAAAATACATTCAATTAAAGTGCAATATTACCAAAAATGGGTATAAAATATGTGTCTATAAATGCATATATTTTTGGTGTATCAAAATTCCCCGAACTTAAATGTTACTTTTCCTCAAGTAACTCCTTTACTACATAAAAATATGACTTATGGTAAAGATTTTAACTTCTAGATTTTCATATCTTAGTTCACTAGATAAAATAGTATCACTTAAGAAAAATTCAAAACAACCCCAATTAATACGAAACGTATAAGAATATCTAGTAGTTAAGTCTAAAATTTTTTACTCTCTATTCTTTTCAAGAAAAATTACAAATTATTCATATTAAAGCCACTTAGAATATCCATATGAGAAATAACTTCATGAAACTTTACTAGTAAATATGCTAATACTGAAATATAGTTTAGAAAATGTAGTCAAGCCTTCTTCTTTAAGTTGATTCAAGTGAAGCCAATTTTAATTAGGCATCTTCTCAAGCTTCTCCTCACATCTTTTTTTTTCTTTTCTTTTCTTTCCTTTTTTTTTTCTTTTCATGTGAGGATTATTATATCTGGATAGCCTTTAATGATTTTGAACTTCACTTTCCCCTTCTTAAAGTTAAAAACTTTTTACATTTCTTCACTTTATAAATCTATATTAGCTTTAAAGATTTTTCATAAAGTTTTAATCTTTTATTCTTACATGAATCTCTAAGATTTTTAATATTTAAAAAATACAAATTTCTTTACTAAAAATAGAAAAACATAGTCTTATTATATCATGCCAAATAATCTTAACCTCTAAAATTAACCAATATTATTTAAAAAAAATTTACTTAAGTTTACTATATATTTAGAAACATAGATATAGTTATCTAAAGTTACTCTTTAATACCAAAGGTCATGTTAGCAATTTTTAAAATATTTTAAAAATATAATTAATTGAGGATAAATAAAATTAAGTTTATTTTCTTAAAAAGGAATTTCTCTTCCCCTCAAACTTAAATTTTTAAAAGATTTTAAATGAAGAACTTGAAAAATTAAGGGTTAAAGAAAACATTTAATACATAAAGAAAAGACATACCTATTGAAGGTTCTGATTAGAAACATAACTCTGAAATATTGCAGGTGCTAATATGAAAAACTATTAGACTTAAAACATTAAATAACACATAATACATATAAAAATTTGTTGAGAAAGAGTTAACTACAAATACATCCAACAAAGTACTAAAAACTAATAACAGTATTAAAAACAGTCTCACAACATAACATATAATAAAGTACCACAGTTCACAAACAAACAATTTCAAAAATAAAGTACAATTAAACAAAAATTAAACAAAAATCTAACTAAAGCATCACCAATCATCATCATCATCTTCTTCTTCTTCTTCTTCTTCTTCTTCTTCCACATCCAAATTCTGCTTCTGATATGAAGTAAAAATAGGGTGAGTAGGGAACTGAATAGGGTGATCACCATTCATGAATTTAAACACTGCATCATCATAAGCAACATCATATTCAAACTTTTGTCTTATCAAATCATCAAAATGAGCATTTTTTCCCTCCATATTTTTCATTCGCAAAATATCTCCCTGTTGGATCATCATTTGCTCCATAAGTTCTTGGATAGTATGGGCACTATAAGTACCTGAAGTAGAAGGAATATCCATGGTCCTACTTCCAGATCTCCATCCAACATGAGATTCATAAATCTTGATATTAGCAGGTTCAATAGGTCTTAGAGATTCAATCCTCTCATCCTCTGGTCTATAATCAATTTCTTCCGATTCATATAGTGTGAAGATCAGGGTAGTGTGTACTAAACCTTCAATAGTCTCTCCAAAAGCAATAGATCTAGTGTTTCTATAAATAATAGAGCCTACATCTATCTTTTTCATGTGTTGGATACAGAAGTTTAAAATGGCTCTATCCTTTGTAACCTCACTATGATGATTTGTTGGTATCATTCTTCCAGAAATAAAATAGTATCAGGCCTTAGATACTACATTAACATTGAAAGTGAAAAGTTTACCTTAACTCCATTCTTCACCTTCAAGGTTCCTCTTCCATCAGTAAGAAAAGAAATAACCTCATCCTAGGCCTCATTCATAGTAGAAAATTATTTGTACTGACAACTATACACATCTTCCAACTGATAAAATTCATTAATTTTACTCGGAGTAAACTCCGCTATTTTCCCTCGAACAAACATAGTCTTCAGAAGTCTCCTTGAAATTGGCATAGAACTCCGTCACTACGCTAATAATTGCCTCGACAGTAAAGTAGCAGAACTTCTCCCACTGTCGAGCATTGATTATTCTCTCGACTTCTCCTCCCAGATTTTTAAATCCTTGATCTAGAATCACTTTTTTAGTGTTATGTAGACTATTGAAGAAAATGTTAGCTTTGTAATTGACAAATTTTTTTATCAGCAAAATCCACCTTTCTTTTTCCTTTGCTCATTCTAGGTGTCATGGTAAATCTATAAAAGTTTGATAAAATCAAAATAAATTCCCAAAAAATTCTGAAAATCACAATGTGGAACATTTTAAACTTAAATCTACTAAGTAAGAGTTCTTCACCAAAGGATTTTCTCCAAATCTTCCAAAAAAATCTCAAAAATTTGGATATCGGCAATGTGAGATAAATCCTTGGTGAAAATAAAAAAATTAAAATGTAGCTCTTACCTAGAGAAGATGAAAGCCAAGCTTTGTTTGCCTTAAAATCGCCTCAAATCAGAGCAATAGCAAGCCCTAGGTGCAAAAACTGGAGGTTGAAGGTGACTCAAGGGGGTAAATTGGGTGTTTCACTGTGTAAATCGTGAATTTTAAAGGTATTACAATCGAGTTAGGGTCGAGGGTGCGGTCAGCGCCCATCCAGCACCGTCGGCGCGAGAGACAAAAAAAATTCACTATTTTGATTTTTTTTCAATTTTCAATTTTCTCCCAATTTACTCCAAAGTTTATTTAGTCTTTTTGAACATTACTTTTCATCTAAAAATAATTCACAAACAAATATTTTCACAAACAACACCAAACTAACTTTTATATATGAAAATACACTTGTTATAAATATATTTTTCTAATCACATTTCCACATCTTCAAAGGAAACTAACTTATAATTCAGCGTCGCAATCAAGCCACAACACTAGAACGCTGACACAAAACTATACATATAATCAAAGTTCTAAAGCAAAGTAAAGTAAATCAAATCCACACAATTACATTAAAGCATAAGTGTCGGCACTATTTTTGGTGTGGAGTTTGCCCGTAAGAAGCTGTCGGCCATCGGAATTGAAATCCCGTTGCCCGCTTCGGAAGGACGTTAAAAAAATTTAGTTTTGAAAAAGATGAAGTCAAACTGACCACATAATTTTCATAGTTTAAATGGAAGAGCACTTTATCTCAAATTCTGTATCTATCCCAAGNAAATTCCCCAATTTAATATAAGGAATTAAATAGGGTTTATATTATGCTGGGTTTGGGAAAAGCTTACTATAAGGGCAAGCCCCTATAGTTAATTACATCATATATAACTGAAGTTACCTATGAATACTCTCGATAAAAGTCAAGAAAAATTACCTTCAAGGAGTTCAAATGGTAAGGACAATTCAAAGATATCAAACTAAGAAGTGTGAAAGGAGATTAGTTCAAATTTGGAACATTTTGTTTTGGAGTCCAAAGGATGGAACACTAGAGGATGTCACAGATATGAAGGAGAACTTCAATGACTTTCCAGTCCAAAGGAGGAAATACTAGAGGATGTCACAGATCCGAAGGAGAACTTCGGTGACTTCCGAAGCTATCCTATTATTTGGCTTCAATTTAGGAGAAATCATTTAGATGTTTCATCCTGCAATTATCCTATTATTTGGCTTCAATTTAGGAGAAATCATTTAGATGTTTTATCCTGCAATTTTTATTTATTAGGATTTACATTTGTGTGTTATCCTATTATTTGGCTTCAATTTAGGAGAAATTATTTAGATGTTTCATCCTGCACTTCCCAAGCTATCCTATTATTTGGCTTCAATTTAGGAAAAATTATTGAGACATTTCATCCTACAAGCTATCCTATTATTTGGCTTCAATTTAGGAGAAATTCTTTAGATGTTTCATCCTGCAATTTTTGTATTAGGATTTACATTTGTGTGAAGCAATCAGCACAAATAACCTTGAAGATGTAAGGATTTAAGTCGTCAATTTAGGAGAACTCATTCTGTTTCATCCTGCAATATTTTTTATTTATTAGGATTTATGATTTAGGAGAAATCATTTAGATGTTTCATCCTGCAAATTTTTTTATTTTATTAGGATTTACAATTGTGTGAAGCAATCAGCACAAATAACCTTGAAGATGTGAGGATTTAGGTCATGACAAATGATTTAAATGTTTCATCCTGCAATTTTTATTTATTATGATTTACATTTGTGTGAAGCAATCAGCATTTCATCTTGCAATTTTTATTTATTAGGATTTATATTTGTGTGAAGCAATCAGCACAAATAACCTTATTTAAGTCGTGACAAACGAAGGAGGTCATGACATTTACATTTGTGTGAAGCAATCAGCACAAATAACCTTAAAGATGTGAGGATTTAGGTCATAACAACACTCCCTTGGAATCCTAAGGCAAGTTTAGGGCTTAGTTGTACAACAGAAATTAGGATTTACATTTGTGTGAAGCAATCAGCATAAATAACCTTGAAGATGTGAGGATTTAAGTCATGACAAACAACTACCTCAGAATCCTAAGGCGAGTTAGGGCTTAGATTGTGCAACAGGATTGTATAAATGCCTAAAAGATGTGTTTGAGGATTTATGTTGCACTAGGCAAACAACCTTGAATTCCTATGGCTTTGTTTTTTAAAGCTAAGGAAGGATGTGTTGTTGTAGATTCTTTTGCTGTTGAAGATGGCCAAGTTGCTCACCCTATAAGCTCGAAGCTCCTTGTTGTAGCAGAGTTCAAGTTTTCTAGGTCATTTGATTATAATGTCAAATAAGGTAACCCTATGGTTAAAGTTCCTTAAATTTTTTTATGGGCATATTAAAGTTGATTAAAGCAACACCGGTCAAGATCCCACGGTTCCGTCGTCCCGGTACCACTATTTTCTATTGGAATCACTTAGTCCAAATGAATTTACTAAACTCAACTTAATGAGTTCCATAATTTCATTTAGATCTGGGGAAGCCTCGTTAGCAACCGTAGGTTACCTCCTCCGAGGGGTTGCCGATCATCC
>JXCR01120267.1:219305-247019 GCA_002079205.1 Phalaenopsis hybrid cultivar | reverse complement strand
CTGCTGGCATTTTTCTTCCCAAATAAATTTGGCGTCCTTTTTAACCAATGCTGAGAAAGGCTGACACCTACCTGAGATGAAATAAAGCGTCTTAGATATGCCAACTTCCCCTGAAAGGAGCGTAATTGTTTTAAAGTTTTATGCGCCCGTCCTTTTTAACTAATGCCGAGAAAGGCTGACACCTACCTGAGAGGTTAGAAATAAAGCGTCTCATATGCCAACTTCCCCTGAAAGGAACGTAATTGTTTCAAAGTTTTAGGGGGAGGCATTTCTAACGATGCCAACTTCCCCTGAAAGGAACGTAATTGTTTCAAAGTTTTAGGGGGAGGCATTTCTAAGACAAATAAAGCGTCTCAGATATGTCAACTTCCCCTGAAAGGAACGTAATTGTTTCAAAGTTTTAGGGGGAGGCATTTCCAAGATAGTTTTAATCTTTTCCGGGTCGATCTCGATTCCCCGATGACGAACAACAAATCCAAGGAACTTCCCAGAAGTGGCACCAAATGCGCACTTTAGGGGATTCATCTTGAAGATTATATTGTTGTAATCGTTCAAAAACAATCCTCAAATCGTACAAATGGTCTAACTTTGTTTACTTTTGATGACCAAATCATCTACGTAGCATTCTACTTGATTGTGAATGAGGTCATCCAAAAATCTTGTCATTGCNACAAATGGTCTAATTTTTGTTTACTTTTGATGACCAAATCATCCACATAGCATTCTACTTGATTGTGAATGAAGTCATTAAAAATCCTTTCATTGCTCGTTGGTATGTTGCTCCGGCGTTCTTCAAACCAAATGACATTACTGTGTAGCAGACAATTCCTNGCACAAATACTAAAACTAACAAAGGGAAGTCTAAAGACCAGATTAATAAAAATTTCAAAATTTTCTAAATTTACGTAGTATTAGTTTAATTTGCAAAATTAAAATATTTTAGGACCCGGTGCAGGACCCACTTTACACGACGCCCAGGTGGAACTAGTCCACCTACACACTTATTGAGAGTCCGACCTGATATAAAGATCAGATTGTCCTTAATGGCCTTCTGAATTACTCTATCTCAGGATGGTTAAACAGATAATCCTGAAGGTCAAAAGAGTTGACCGTACTTCCCCAAGACAGAAATGGGTAAAGTATGCCAACAGAAAAAAGGTAATCTGGTCCAAGAGGAACATGGACACATTACCAATATATGAAGATATATTTTCCTTGAATTAAATGGAGAGAGAAGCTTATCCCCAGCGGAGTTGCCAGAAGCTGTCGGCACTATTTTTGGTGTGGGGTTTGCCCATAAGAAGCCGTCGGTCATCGGAATTAAAATCCCGTTGTCCGCTTCGGAAGGATGTTTTAAAAATTTTAATTTTGANATGAAGTCTTCTTCAAGATAGTCACTGTAATCAAAGTCTTCGTCTTCTTCACTTACAGAGACCCCATGTTCTTGAGCAAACTCATAGATCTCATCTCAAAGTTTTTTGGTTTGTGATATATCACTTGCTCTTGGAGAATCTTGTGGGATTTCTTTCTCCATTTCAGTAGCAATGATCGTAATAATATCAGTGGAGAACCTTGTGGGGTTTCCTTCTCCATTTCAGTGGCAATAATGGTAATGNTTGGGTATCCACATCTACCTCTTCAACAATGATGATTCAGGACAAGGTGTCCTAGCAGAATTATCAACATGTTGAGAAGAAGTATATTCAACTTTGTGTATACTTCCTAGCAGAATTATCAACATGTTGAGAAGAAATATGCTCCTCTTTGTGTATACCATATACAACGTAGATAAATATCTTTGAGAGATTCTTGTACCCAATCTTGATTCTATGGGTCGATGTTCTGTAGAATCAAATCTATTTCCCAAACGGTACCAAACTGAAACACGAGCAAATTAATTTTGTTTGGATTTAATATCCCTCAAAATTTCTTCTCTCATCTGAGGGGATATTGCACGTCTTTTTGTTTGGATTTAATATCCCTCAAAATTTCTTCTCTCATCTGAGGGGATATTGCACGTCCTATTTGTCTTAGTAATTCATGGACCGAACAATTTTCTTTGGGAGCCATTTGTTGAAAAATTGTACTAAANTGTTGAGAAGAAGTATGCTCCTCTTTGTGTATACCATATACAGTGTTAGATAAATATCTTTGCAAAATTCTTAGACCCAATCTTGATTTTGTGAGTCGATGTTCAGTGTTAGATAAATATTTTTGAGAGATTCTTGGACCCAATCTTGATTTTATGGGTCTATGTCTTGTAGTATCAAATCTATTTCCCAAACGGAACCAAACAGAAGTACGAGAAGATGTATTTTATTTGGATTTAATATTNAAATATGAGCAGATGTATTTTGTTTGGATTTAATATCCCTCAAAATTTCTTCTTTCATTCGAGGAGATATTGTGTGTCCCATTCATCTGAGTAACTCATGGACCGAACAACCTTCTTTGACAGCCAATTGTTGAAAAATTGTATTGACTTGAGAAATGGGATGAAATTTCTTCCTTCGCCTACTCTGTTTTTGAGAGATTGGCAGAGTAGCAGCAATCTCTTGGACATCTTCGTATTCATCGGTATTCATAAGAGGATAGAATTTGCCTCTTCTTAGCATTGTATAGATTTCTGGAAATTCTTCTTCTTTCTTATANCTCAGAATCTCTTCTTTTATTTGAGGAGATATTGTGTGTCCCATTTGTCTGAGTAACTCATGGACTGAACAATCTTCTTTGACAGCCAATTGTTGAAAAACTGCACTGACTTGAGAAATGGGATGGAATTTCTTCCTTCCCTACTCTGTTTATGAGAAATTGGCAGAGTAGCAGCTATGTTTTGGACATTTTCGTGTTCATTGGTATTCATAAGAGGATAGAATTTGCTTCCTCTCAGCAGTGGATAGAATTCTGATAATTCTTCTTCTTTCTGAGTAGGTGTTTTCTCAGGGATCTGAATTTTAGTTGCTTTTGGGGCTTTCCTGTTGCGGTTTCTTCTCTGAGACCGAGTCAACGGTACAATCTTTGAACTTGATCCGATTTCGAAAGTTGAAGGTAAGGCAGTTAACCCTTCATTCGGATTTTCTTTTATCACAATTTCTTTTCTCTTAGTAGCGGGGAAAACTGTCTTTGTTGGTGTTATGGTGACAGTAGCAGAGGTTTTGATTTTCTTGTGAACAGGAAAGTCATCAAGGGAATTCAAGTTGAATTCAGCAACTGGTTCTTGTACTTTTGGAGCAGCAACTTTCACAACAACAAAAGGAGCCTTCCCAAGGATGGCCTCAATTTCCTCAAATTCTNCCTAAATGTTCATTAAGGCCAAACTATTCAAAATTACAAATTTGCCCCTAAGGGTACAAACTTTCATAATTTATCAAATTTAAGTCAAATGACTTTGAAATTTTTATCTAACCCTACTGATAAGTTAATTAAGACATCAAAGAAGAAAATATGAATTTTTACAATTTAATTTAATTCATATAATTATTTTCATGCAAAAATATGCATTTTTAAAGAAAATTCCAAAAGATGATCAGGAAAATTCCTAATCACTTGAAATTTTTATGTAAGCTAGCCCTAGACAAGAAAGTCATTTGACCAAAATTTCATAATTTTTTGAATTTACTGTGATTTATTAAAATTAATTGAGATTTTGCGGATTTTAATAAAAATAAAATATTTTATAAGTTGAAAAATATGTTTTATATTTTTGAAAAATTTCCCTGAGGTTAGAGAACTGNTAAAAATAAAATATTTTATAAGTTGAAAAATATGTTTTATATTTTTGAAAAATTTCCCTGAGGTTAGAGAACCGAGAGAAATTTNTAATAGATCCCTGAGATATTCACCAGGTTAAGAGTAGGGAGCAGGTCCATGCAACCTTCTTAGNTGAATTTTCTGTGATTTATTAAAATTAATTGAAATTTTGGGGATTTTAATAAAAATAAAATATTTAATAAGTTGAAAAATATGTTTTTTATTTTTGGAAAATTTCTCTAAGGTCAGAGAACCGAGTAAAATTTATTTTGTATTTTTTTATTTTTATTTGATTTTTTAGAATTATTTTGGTGAAAATTCTATTTTTAAGCCTTAAAAATCATTTTAAGGTTTAAAAATAGATATCTTTATTTTGAGACCTTTGAAAAATATTCCAATGATTCTTAAGTGTTTAGAAAAATAATTTTGGAACATTTTCATTAGTTTAGTATTTTATGATTTTTTTATTATTTTTAATTATTAAAAATAATTAAAAATAACTTAAATCAAGTTTTTATTTTAAATATATTTTATTTTTATTAATTTCCCCTAATATCAAAGAACTCAAAAAACTAAGTTTCATAATTTTTGGGATTATATTTTGATTTTTAAAAAATCATTTATGTTTCAAATGTGATGATCATTTTTAAAAATCAATTAAAAATATTAAATGATCTCAAAATGACTTAAAATTTTTATGGTGAATTCTCTGACTAATGAGCCACAGTGGAGAACAAAAATCAAATGATTTTGATCTCTGTGTGCTCCAAATAAAATGTTTTAAGCAAATTAGGGTTTGCTCAAAACAAAGATGTTTTGATCCTCAAAAAAATCATGAAATTATTTCCTAAGACTACTCTGACCATAGGAAACTTACATAAATTTTCGTAGAATTTTCTAAGTCATATAAAATTTTATATAATTATTTGAATAGAAAATGCATAAAAACTTAGAAAATATAGATCTCTGTCTAGAGATCTTCTCTGTCTTTAGAAAAATACTCAAATTGTGCATCTAGATAGAGGCTACAACATATAAAAATTTAGAGTCAAGGTGATAATTCAATATGAATGGAGAACTAAAAAACTCCTAACCCTAATTCATTTTTTAAAATTAATTTATGCATCAAATGAATGTGAAAATAATTTCACATGGTTCTCCTTTGTTCACTGAGCAAGAGGGTTGNTCTAATTTATATAAAATTTTATATAATTATTTGAATAGAAAATGCATAAAAACTTAGAAAATATAGATCTCTTTCTAGAGATCTCCTCTGTCTTTAGAAAAATACTCAAATTATGCATCTAGACAGAAGCTAAAACATATAAAAATTTAGAGTCAAGGTGATAATTCAATATGAATGGAGAATTGAAAAAACCCTAACCCTAATTCATTTTTTAAAAATAATTTATGCATCAAATTAATGTGAAATTACTTCCACATGGTTTTCCTCTGTTCACTGAGCAAGAGGGTATTTATATTTTATTTTTGTAAATTTTCTACACAAAGATATGGATTTTTGAAATTTAGGAGCTATTTTGTGAATTTATTAAATATCCTATTTATTTATTCAAACGCGTGCTGACTGGATCATCGGATCCGTCGAAAGGCTACGCGGCACGCTCCCATTTGACGCCGTCTTCTGAGTCAGCTACCACGTGTCGCGCTGTATCGTTCCATAGGATCNACAAAGATATGGATTTTTGAAGTTTAGGAGCTATTTTCTGAATTTATTAAATATCCTATTTATTTATTCAAACACGTGCTGACTGGATCATCGGATCCGCCAAAAGGCCATGCAACGCGCTCCCATTTGACGCCGCCTTCCGAGTCAGCTGCCACGCGTCGCGCTGTATCGTTCCATAGGATCATCCGGCTTGATCTCCGCCGTTCATTCAATACGCACAAGGATGGACGACAACCGATAGCCTTAACCGAGAGCCGTCCATTTTAAAAGCTTAATATCTCCCTCATTTCTTAATGTATTTTAGTGATTATTTTTTTAAATTACTCGTCTTAAAGAGACGAATCCATCTATATGGTAAACATAATATGAAATCAAGCCATTTTAAATGTAGAGCTCACGAAGGCTCGAGAGAGTAAGTGAGTAATACCTTTGCTCCGAGAGGTGTAGCCTCAATTAGAGATTCTTCACACCTTTCCTGAGGTACCCCAAAGAGCTTAGGGATGAAGCCTCTGGCTCTGGTGTAAAGCCTATGTATGATTTTGATCAGGACCGATTTTGAGTGTTGGTTGAGAGCTATGGTGGAGGCTATTTCAAGGGGGGAATTGATGGGGGTTGAGATTAGAATTTGTCCTAGTTTTGGGCAAGAATTCAAACTCAAAATTGGATTGTCATGCTGGATTTGAGAGGGGGAAGTGGATTGAAATGGGCTAAGAGTCTCCTAGGGAAGCACTCTGAGGAGTTTGGTAAGACTTAGTGAAAATTTTTTTACCACCTCTCTCCATGGACGTGAGGGGTAGATTTTATAGAAATTGGCCAATGGGGAGCTTGGCTTGCCAATTGAGAGCTTGGCCCCACTGCTTAAGTGTCAAGAAGAGGAGCTCTTAGCTCAATTTGGGCTGAGGTGGCCTCTTGGCATGAGTTTGGGTTTTAGCCATGTGGGGGCTCAAGGTTTTTGGATTTTAGCTTGGGTTAAGGTGGCTAACCAAGGTTTGGATCATGGTTAAAGCTTATGATGCTCAGTAAAAATGGTACCATAGGGTATGGACATGTGTTATGGCAAGTACCTTGATTTAACCTCTTTATTATCCCTTTAAGAATTTTTTTCAAAATTTTACCCATGGGTAAAATATGAAGCTTAACCATGGGTTTTTTGCTGGCTTTAAACTCAACCTTAGGGTCTAATATAAGTATGGTAAGGCTCATTTGACCATACCAAGCTCAATTGATTTGGATTTGGCCATAAGTCCAAAAATGGAAGAGCTCATTTGACCACACCAAGCTCAATTGGGTTAGATTTGATCTTAAGTCCAAAAAGGTGCCATTTGGTTAAACCAAGCTTAATTGGTTTAGATTTGGTCATAAGTCCAAAATGGTGTATGTTCATACCAAGCTCAATTGGTTTGGATTTGGTCATAGTTCCAAAAAGGTGCATATGGCCAAATAAAACCAAGCTTATTTGGTTTGGATTTGGTCATAAATCCAAAATGGTGTATGTGACCAAATCTGGTCCAAGCTCAATTGATTTGGATTTGACCATAAGTCCAAAAAGGTGCATATGACCAAATCTTGTATTTGGACTAGGTTAGGCATGCCAATTGGCCCAATTAATTATGGAATTTGGTGTAGGATACCATGAGGAACAACTTTCATGAAGGGTGAAAGTCATTTTGAAGTCAATTGGTTAATCAATTTGGTGGATTTTTTATTTTTGACCCTTTTTAAGCATGTTGGGCTAAGTTTGGATCAAACTTGGGCTAGCCATGGGCTAAGCTCAAATTATTTGTTGTGGTTGGTGTAAAAAATCATAATGAACAGTTTTCATGAAGGAAGAAAATTTTTTTGAAGTTGATTTGGTGGTCAATTTGGATGGGTTTTGATGGGTTTGGTTTTAGACCTAAATTAAGCATGTAGGGCTAAACTTGGGTCAAAATTGGGCTAGATTTGGGCTAAGTCCAAATTGATTGTTGTATTTGGCATAAAATATCATGATAAACAACTTTCATGAAGGATTAAAATTGTTTTAAAGTTGACTTGATGGTCAATTTGAATGGGTTTTGATGGGTTTGGTTTTAGACCTAAATTAAGCAGGTAGGGCTAAACTTGGGTCAAACTTGTGCTAGCTTTGGGATAAGTCAAATTGATTGTTGTGTTTGGTCACAAATGACCTTATAAAGGATTTTCAACAAAAAATGGATGTCAATTTAAGGTTTAAGGCATTCAATTGTTGAGATTTGGGGTGTTAGCCAATATTAGGGCTAATTGAGGGTTTTGGTCAAAGATGGTCAAATTGACCAACTTGGACCATAGTGTAGTGGGACAAAATGAAATTTGGAATATTTTGGATTTATTGGGAATTTTTGGAATTTTTGGATTTTTGGGCCATGGAGGGGCATTTTGGTAATTTGGTCATTTTTGTCATTTTTGGCAAATTTGGATGTATTCAAAGTCTTTGGAATGAGTTTTGATTATTTTTGGGTATGTTGGCCAAATTTGGGTCCCAAGGGTAGTTATGTAATTTGGAGGTGCCTAGGGGCAAAAGACCAAGCTGGGCATTTCAAGTGCAATTGGATAGAGAACCATTTTAAATGAGTCATAGACCAACGAAATCCCATTTTGGGTCCTCATATATTGGTCTTAGCCAAGGTATTGTGAGGGTATTGTGAAGATATGGTGAGGGTATAGTGCACCTTAGCTCCGAATCAACACCTAGGGTCAATTCTAAGGCCAAGTAACCCTATAGGAACTCTTCTTGAGTTTCCCCATAATGATCTTACCTTCTAAATATTAGAGGTTATGACCAATATGTGGAACTTCAAGTTGAGTAAAGAAAAGAGTTTTGAGTTTCTAATGGTGAGGGTACCTTTTCTAGTTTTCTAGGACTAGTCAATAGGAAAGTCCTATGGCTAGACCTAGGCTACTAAAGAAATTTCTAGACCTCAACCAAAAGTGAGGTCAACAATACTTTATACTTCGGCTTTAGATGACTCTCTCAGAGCCCTATTAGCCAAAGTCAATGATGAGTGTATAGAAAATGCACTCTACTACTTGAGTCGTTGTCTAATACCAACAAAGTGAAGTGTCCGCCTATTGAGAAACATTGTCTAGCTTTAATTTTTGCCACCCAAAAACTTAGGCACTACATGCTTTCCCATAAAGTTACCCTAATTTTGAAAGTTAATATATTGCAATATTTGATGACCCTACCAACACTCTCCAGATGTCTAGCAAGATGGTCGATGATTTTATTGCAATTTAATATAACTTTTGTTTTCATCCGCACTATCCATGGATAGATCTTAGCATATTTTCTTACAGCACACCCACTTCCTACTGGGTCCTCACTCAATGATGAACTACCAGACAAGCAGATTCTGCAAATAGAACCCTCTAATTCTAGACATTGGGAAATGTACTTTGATGGAGCCTCTTCAGCCAAGAAAGATAAAGGATCATAAATGGGTATACTAGGCAAAGTAGGGATTGGTCTGATTTTCATCACACAAGATAAAGGTATGTTGAGATTCTCTTACCACCTGACAAAGCCATGTACAAACAACAAAGCAGAATATGAAGCATTAATCACCGGGTTGGAGTTGGCAATCTCGATGGATAACAAATATTGTCATCTGTGGAGATTCACAACTCATCATCCAACAAGTGGCTGGACAATACAAGATTTTAATGCCAAGGCTAGCAGAATATTACTGGTATACAATGAAGCTGCTAAAGCAGATACCTAGTGTGACTCTCTACCAGATTCCTCAGGGAGATAATGACCATGCCGATGCTTTGACAAAACCTGTTAAGGAACTAGCATGTCCATTGGAAGATTCCATTGAAATTACAGTAAAAGGAATACATGTTTTATCTTGAATCAACCTCGACAATCTACATAACCTCGAAAAAGAAGAAGGAATGATGATTGCAGTGGTTGACATCAAAGAAGATTGGTGCAAGCCATTAATAGAATATTTATAAACTGAAAAGCTAGTAGAGGATAAGTCTGAGGTATATTGCATCACAATAAGAACTATGCCATATGCCTACATGAGATCGTTTGATCATATGTGGCTACGATGTCTAAGAAGGGTAGAAGCACAGAATATCATTAATTAAGTACATGCTGGATTATGTAGTGCTCACCAGCCAGAGCCAAAGATGAAGATGAAGATCAAAAGAATCAGATATTATTGTCCAGCAATGATATTTGATTGCATGGATATAGCTAGAAAGTGTCACTAGTGCCAAGTGCATGGGGTGGTCTTACACCAACATTCGAATGTGCTACACCAAACTTTTGCCTCGTGGCCATTTGAGTGTTTGGGCATGGACATAATTTTTTTGATAGACCTCCCATCCTCTAAGGGACACAAATTTATCCTCACTGTTACGGATTACCTCTCCAAATGGGCAGATGCAGGTGTCGTTATGAGAGGTTACAACACAACATGTTCTATAATTCTTCAAGACCAATATAGTCTACCATTTCGGTGTTCCACACAATGTAATTTCCAACAATGGAACAACCTTCAAGAGCACAAAAATCATCAACTTCATCAAATGACATGGGATAGATTGAAGATACTCTACAATCTACTATCGTAAGGCAAATGGCTTAGACGAAGCTTTCAAAAAAACACTCGTGCATGTTTTAAAGAAGACACTACATGAAAATAAAATAGATTAGCATAATAAACAATTAGAAGCTTTGTGAGCCTACCAGACCACGTTCAGGACTCCTACTCAATGTATACCCTACTCGCTTATGTACGGGTTTGAGGTCGTACTACCACTAGAAGTTCAGACACCATCTATTAGAGTCACCATTACCAACCAGATTACAACCTAAGAAAGTGCAAAAACTCAGATTTCAAGAACTAGAAATTCTCGAGGGAAAATGAATAGAAGCATAACAACACTTTAGAGCTCTACCAAGCAAGGATGGTGCAGGCTCATGACAAATTAGTCCGCCTGAGGTTGCTCTTGTTCTCAAAAGACCGAATCTCGCACATCGCAAAATAGATGAAAAATTTGAACCAACTTAGGAGAACCATTTGCCATAGAAGAAGTTTACTCAAAAGGATCTTACCAGCTGGTGGATTTTCAGGGTAAAAGGCATATGTTGCCAGTCAATGGCCGCTACTTTAAGATATACTACCTGACGTGACGCTGCTTAGAATTGACTGCTTTTTGAAATTTTAATTTTTTTGGGGTTATTTATTTGGCCAGGCTTCTGTGACTGGATCTAAAGGTTTGTAATAAATTAACCTAAATAAAAGGAATAATTTTTTAATTTGCCCATTGTGTCTCTCTTTGTTTATTTCTAATTTTCAAAAATTAAATTAAATTGAATAAATAAAATTTGCAAATCATAAAAAATACATTTTTTGGTCTAATAAGTGCTTTATTCTTGTTCACGTTCATGTTGAATGTCAACGCACTGACGTTTTTCTGTCTTTTACAGAAGAATGTCTAGACGGAAGCTGATCTTTGTTAGAGATGACCAAAATCTTACACTGAATGAAGAAATGGCTGCTCAGGGTGACATTATAGACTTTGACATAGACTTTAGTCAAGTCAATGTAGAATATGAGAACCCCCTGATGGACATCGTCAGTCACCACGAAAAGGAAGGATTATGGTCTCTGTTGAACATGGGCACCACAAAAGACTCCTCACGGAAGAGGAAGAAAGTAATCACTCAACATCAACTCCTAATCTAAGGAACCAGTCATCTACAGTCCCTGATAACTGCTCTGAAAGGGGATTTAGTAGGTGGCGACGAAGGGAGAGTGTTGGATGCACCGCTTAGAAGAACTCAGTGTCACAATGCCAACCAACGCAAACATAGGGCCTTCCTATGAGAAGAGAGAAGATGACAGAAAGAAGCAGCATGTTTCCTCAACCTTATTCCTGAGGGAAAGATTTATGAGCCATGCATGAGGGAGACCTCTTCTAGCCCTCTTAGTATACATGATGAGTTAGAACCAGCCATAAAGCTGATACAGACAGAAACACTTCATGAAACTTATAGGGGTTGCCCGCTATGAAATGTTGAGATTCTCATGGGAGCATCTACCGGAGGAGTATTCGCTGAATGAACAAGATGAAACTTTCTACATTTGAATTGCTATAGTTCATTTTAAGAGTTTACAGCTGCCAGTGTGAGAGCCTAGGAGGCAGCACATTTAGATGTTGCGTCGTACATCCCATTGTCTACAAAACCAAATCTGACATGGGTTCCTGAAGATGTGAGACAAGGGTTTGGCCCCGACAGTTTGAAGAGATTTCCACAGCAAAATTATAAAGAATGTGCAGAGTCAAAATAAGAGAGTTCAAGTTTTACGAAGAATTTCATGGTAAAATTGTCAACATTTTGGATGGCCTGATGCTGTATACTAGGGTATTCTCAGAAAATGATGAAAAAAAAAAGTTAGACTGTGTATTTGCCTGAGGGATAGAGGTTGAGCTGGTCAGCTGAGGCCGATACTTATTCAAAGCTGCAAAAAAGGATGCGCGGAAAGGACAATAAACCATTCAATATGGATGTTGCTACAATTTATCTGAATATAGGCAAGGGAACACCGCTAGAATCTTACGATATGATGAGGTGGACCTAATGCCTTATGGAATGAAAAGATTGGTCAAGAGGCTAGTTAGATTGAGTATATTACCACCCGACTGCATCCAGAATAGCTGCATAATTAACATATATGAGAACGGGGACTGCATTCTTCCCCATATTGAACATCATGATTTTGTTAGACCTTTTTTCAAACTTTATTTCATGATAAAAAGCAACATACTCTTTGGAAAAGAAATTGACATCAATGGCCCCGGAGAATTCAGAGGGTCCATTGAGATTTCGCTACCGATGGGTTTGATACTGGTCTTAAAAGGAAATAGGGCCGATTTGGCCAACCATTGCATCCTAAAAGTGCAATATCACAGAGTATCTATAACATTAAGAAGAATGCAAGACAACAAAATACCACGGGGGTTATTTCTGGACCCAGACTTGGAAGAACTATAGCTTTATGAGCTATGAGAGGGTTGCACCTCTAAGTACACATAAAAGGAGTACTTATCCTGGAGCGTGGCTTAATAGGTCAGCTTGATCAGGAGCTCAACCCACTGAGGATGGACAGTCGATGGACACCTTTTCGTACTGTATTTTGATGCAGTAGACATGATGGGTTGTATATCAGATATATTCAACTTATGATATGTATTCAATATATGATGTTTCAGATATATTCAACATGTTTTCTTTTGATACTTCGACATGTATTCAGTCTGTAGCTCTTAGTTAAAGCAGATTAATGAATTTTTTTTCGAATTTTGACTTGCTTTTCAAATTTCTCTCTTCGGTCGATTGATAAAGAGCCACGGAACCATACGTTGGTTCTAAATTATAATGAACAAAGAACGATACAATGAAAGCCTGATATTAAAACTGAACATATTTATGAAAATCAACCAAAAAAATTTAAATTTTTGAAATATATTTTGATAATTAGATATGATAAAGACAACAAGAAAAGAAAATGATAAAATTCTTGAGTTTGTTTATCTCAAGTTCAAAGTTTCTAAATCTTTGCATGCACGATGCGACTATCCTGGTCTGCACCTGTTTTCTTCACATCCCAGCAGAATTTCACATTCTGCATAAAATCTCACAAAGTTTCACAAATTTTTCTCACCAATGTCAATCTTCACATAGCACATATCTATGAGTTCAATTACACGAATCCCTACACTATTTCTATGTTTGCTCTCAGTGACAATACAGAGATGCTAATTCTTTTCCCATTACCTCTTGGGTTAGATGTGAGTCCCTGAGCTTTCTTTCTCAGTGTAGCGATATGTTCCTGATTAGCTCTTGAGTTAGATGTTAGTCGTCGTACTTTCCTTCTCAACCTGGTCTGTGTCTACTATGCCTTGGGTTGGATGTCAGTCTTCGAGCTTTCTTGCCCAATGTAGTAAATTTACCGTGCCAGAATAGCTCTTGAGTTGGATGTTAGTTGTCGTGCTTTCCTTCTTAACCTCGTCTATGTATACTACCCCTTTGGTTAGATGCGAGTCTTCAAGCTTTCCTCCTCAATGTAGTAAATTTACCTTGCTTGATCAGCTCTTGAGTTGGAAGTTAGTCTTCATGCTTTCCTTCTCAACCTAATCTATGTCTACTACCTCTTGGGTTGGATGTGAGTTGTCAATCTTCCCATCCAATGTAGTAAATTTACCTTTCCTGATCAGCTCTTGAGTTGGATGTTAGTCGTCGTGTTTTCCTTCTCAACCTAGTATGTGTCTACTACCTCTGGGCTTGGATGTGAGTTTTCAAGCTTTCCACTCCAATGTAGTAAATTTACTTTGCCTGATCAACTCTTGAGTTGGATGTTAGTGATACACCTAAAATATAGTGTTTTTAGACACATTTTTGTACCTATTTTTGAGATATTGCACTTTAAAGGAAGGTATTTTAGTGTTTTTCTTTCAAGTACAGGTAAAAAGGTGAAAAATGCTTAAAGAAGTGAAAAAGGATTAAATTTGGAGCAAATAGATGAAAAATGTGCAAAAGTGCCTAAGCGCCGATCTGGCACTTATGCACTGGTTAAATAGAGAAGGTCGTGCCTAAGCACTAGAGGCCCCACACNAAACCTAGAGGCCAGCTCATCCAAATCAAACTATGGAGCTCATCTGCCCTCCACCTAAGCACCACATTACACGTCCTANTAGGTTTTCGCCATGGGGACCTCTTGGTTCTGGTGTTTTTCAGTGACTAAGCAGGCAAGCTATGCTAGTGCTGGTGGCTAGGTGGTTTAGGGGAGCCAAAGGAAGACTCCCCTAAACTGTTTGGAATGCAATTGGCTGGTAGTGTACTCCATCAGACCCTTGATCATTCTCTTTATTTCATATGACATCAAATCCACCTAATCATTTCTTAAGATACATGGGGATTCCTTTGCTTATCTTTAGTTAAATTGTAACAACAACCACATTGGATGGTTATCCTGCCTTTTCCTCGCATCAACTTTCATGTATCTGAATAAGTTCTTTCCATTAGTAAACTACCCCGACCTCTGTCTCTCAAGTTGAAAATGTCGTCTAGAATTATTCTTTAATCTTTTTTGGAGAAGACTTTTGTCTAGAGCTCCAGCCTTCAAGAATGTTGACAAAATTTTCATGTATTTCCTCGTAGAATTTAAATTCTTGTTTTTTAACTCTGTTCATCTTTTCTAATTCTTCCATGGAAATCCGTTGAGATTATCGAGGCGGCTCCCTCTTCTCCAGATATGTAGGATACCATGTCTAACTTGGCTCCGAAGGTAATGGAATATATGACTCAGTATCCGGGTAAGCTATCTCCTGATGTCTCGTGTCGGCGGCTATGAACTTCTTAACATAACTGTAGTGGTCTATGTGGAGAACATTGCATGCTTAGAATTCCACGAATGCTCCTCTGGTTGATTCTTGAATAGGAACTTTGATGTAACACATCGGGCAACCCCTGTAAAGTCCATCCGGTACTGCTAGTGGTATATGCTCTGCAATAAACTCGCACCCGTCCTCTGTGGCAGGCCAACTAGATGAAGTTTCTCTCATGCATGGGTCGTAAAACCCCACATCAGGAATTGGGGTGAATAAATTTTCTGTCTATTTCAGGTGTTTCTTTTCCTCTTGTAGAAAAGCTATGTTCTTATGATGATTAACGTTTCAGCTTTGAGTCCTACTAAAGGAGCATCTGGAGTTCTTTCTTCATCGACACTGATTAGATCCCCGTTGGCACAGTTATAATTGATGGTAAGCGACTACTTACTTCTTGTAGATTTTTTTGCGTTATAACTTTCTTCCTCTTTGACAAGGAGTCTTCTTTTGCATTGGTGCTCAATAGTGATGGTAGTCCTTCTTTCTCTTGATGACTGACTATGTCTATCAGGGGACCCTCATAATTCACATTGACTTGACCAAAGTCTAAGAATAAATCTATGATGCAACCCAGAGTTGCCCTTTCTCTTTTCAATGTGAGATTTAGGCCGTCTTTAAAAGCAAATATCATCTTGAGTCCCAATATTTTTCTACAAAAGACTGAAAAACATTAGTGCTCTAAAATTCAGCACGAATAAGAAAAAAAATATGATGCAATTATTAAACATAAGTTTTCAGTTATAAGGGTGCAAATTTCTAATTTAATTTATTTTAATATAATGGAATTTCAAAAATATAAATGAAAAGAGGAAATTATAGTCAACAAAATCCAAAATTTTCATCAGAGTGACGTCAATTTTATTACCAAATTTTGGACCCAGTCACAAAAGCTTGGCTAAATAAATAACCCCATAATAGTCAAAATTTCAAAATGTTGATTTCAGGAAACATCACGTTGGGTAGTATGTCATCAAGTAGTGTTCATTGACCGGTAGCATAGATCTTTCACCTCAAAAATCCACCAGCTAGTATACTCCTCCCGAACAGCCCTTCTCTATGTGAATTGGTCCCTCCCAAGTTAGTTCAAATTTTTCACTTATCTTGCGGTGCACAAGAATAAGTCTTTTGGAAATAAGAATAAGGTCACCAACTTTGAATGCACTTGGGGAGACCAATTTATCATGATCCTGCACCATTCTTTTCTGGTAAAGTTCTAAATTTTATTGTGCTTCTAGTCGTTTTCCCTTGAGACTTTCCAATCTTCAAGTTTGAGCTTTGTACTTTCATCTATTGTAATTTGGTTGGCAACAATGACTTTCAGAGACATGTTTGAACTTCCAGTAGCAGCACAACCTCAGATTCGTACACAAGCGTGTAGGGTGTACATTGCGTAAGAGTTCTGAACATCGTCTGATAGACCCACAAAGCTTCTAATAGTTTATTATGCCAATTCTCCGGGGGACATGCCATATTTTTGGCAAGTTTTTCTAAAGCATCGGCAATGAAGTTATCTCCTCTAAGAATCTGGTAGAGAGTCACACTAGGGATTTATTCAAGAAGCTTCGTTGCATACTTATGATACTTTATTAACCTTGGCTTCAAAATCTTATACTATCCCATGACATGCTGGATGACGAGTTGTGAGTCGCCTTGGACTACAATATCTGTTATATCCTTTGAGATTTTCAATTCTAATCCAGTGATTAGTGCTTCATATTCTTCTTCATTATTTATACACGGCTCTGCCAGGTGGTAGGGGAATCTCAACATGTCGTTATCTAGTGTGATGAAAATTAGACCAATTCCTGCTGTGCAAGGTAAAACTATTGCTGATTATTTGTCCTTTCAGGCTTAAGAAGCCCAATCAAAGTACATTTATGAATGTCTGGCATTGGATGACTATACTGATAGTATTTGCTCATCTAACAATTCATCGTTGAGTGGGGACCCAGCTGAAAGTGGGTGTGTTCTGAGAAAATCTGCTAAAATATGTCCCTAGATAGCACGGAGGGCAACAAAAGTTATTTTGAATTGCAATAAAATCCTTGACCATCTTGCTAAACATCCGGAAAGTGTTGGTCAGGTCATTAAAGATTGCACAGATTAACTTTTGAAATTAGAGTAATATTATGAGAGAGCATGAAATGCCTAAGCTTTTGGGCGGCGACAGGTAAAGCTAGACAATGCTTCTCAATAGGCGGATACTTTACCGTCATCGATATTAGATGATGACTCAAGTAATAAAGTGCATTTTCCGTACCCTAGTCATTAACTTGAGCTAACAGGGCTCTGAGAGAGTCGTCTAAGGCTGCAATATAAAGTATCAACGATTTTACCGGGATAGGGCCTGCAAAATAGGATTTCATTAAATATCGCTTAACATCCTCAAAGGCCCGTTGGAATTTCTCTTCCCAAATAAATTTGGCATCCTTTTTTAATTGATGTCGAGAAGGGGTGACACCTACTTGAGAGATTAGAAATAAAGCGTCTCACATATGCAACTTTCCTTGGAAGGAGCGAAGTTGTTTCAATGTTTTGGGAAGAGGCATTTCAAAGATAGTTTTAATCTTATCCAAGTCGATCTTGATTCATCGATGACGGACAATGAATCCTAGAAATTTCTTGGAGGTGACGCCGAAGGTGCATTTTAAGGAATTCATCTTTAGATTATATTGTCATAATGGTTCGAACACGATCCTCAAATCATGAAAATGGTCTATTTTTTGTTTACTCTTGATGGCAAAATCATCCATGTACCATTCCACTTTGTTGTGAATGAGATCATTAAAGATCTTCATCATTACATATTGATATGTTTCTCTGATGTTCTTTAACCCAAATGGAATCACTGTGTAGCAAAAGATCCCAATCGGTGTCTTAAAAGCTGTAAGTATTGCATCCTTTGGGGCAATTTTAATTTGGTTGTATCCTGACAATCCATCCATGAAAGAGAAAATCTCATGTACCGATGCGATGTCCACCTTTAATTTAGGTATCGTTAACGGTTTCTCATCCTTTGGACATGCCTTGTATAAATCCCTGAAGTCAACACATACACAAATTTGTCCATTTTTCTTCTTAACTTGTACAATATTGGCTAACCATGTGGGGTACTACTCTTCCCTTACAAAGTTAGCATCTATTAACTTCTTCACCTCGGCAATGACTTGTTGCTCTATCTAGAGGCGCATCCTTCTGGGAGCTTGTTTTACAAGGGTCATATCTTTATTCACTCTGAGTTTATGCATTATGCCCTTTGAAGATAGCCCTGTAATTTCATCGTAACTCCAGGAAAAACAATCTTTAAACTCTGCTAACAGTTTGATTAGCTCCATAGATTCTTCATTATTGAGAAAGAACTTATAAATATTGGTCGGGGTTGTTCTTCAGTCCCGAGGTTGACCTCCTTCAATTCATCAATAGTTGACTTAATTTCTTCTACAAACTCTGGCTGAGAATCATCTATTAACTGGCCTTGAGAGTCATCCTCTACGTCGAGGCAATCCTCTTCCAATCCACTAGTAACCAACCAAGCAAAATTTAGAGTCATCGACTGGTCCTACAGTACCAAATCCAAGACCTTCTTTCAAGTTGGGGGTTTGGCTTTTAACATTCCACAAATTTTCAAAGGGTTGTAGCTTATCCTTTGGCATCTATTTTGGCACAAATCCCTGTTGAATTAATTTGTGTGCACAAGGAGAAAAGTAACCAAAAGGTAATTCCATTAATTCATTAAAATCATCTTCAAAATTTACATGATTTTCCAAAGTAATAGCATGGAAATCATGGTAAATTTGTTTTGCTTTGAACCAATGCTACAGACTTCTTTGACCTTTAAACTCTCAACCAATGGTGGATTGGAGTAAGGGTCATGACAGTCACATAGTGGTTGATCTGATCATACATCATCTCATATTTGCTTTTCTCCACATCTTCCAAGGATATCTAGTACTGTGGTTTCTTCTATTTTATCATCATGATTTCCTCCTCGGAGCTTTCTTCATCAGTATTTTCCTCTATGTTGATGCTGATGGTCAGTCTACTCCATCCAGCAATTGTATTTGTTCTTCCCCATCCACGTCCCCGACCTCATCCTCGGGTGCGCAAACTAAAGAACCCCCACAAACTTGTAGCAAAAGAGTGTTGGAAGATTGCTGAAAAGAAGCTGAATGGCTTTTCCCTTGTAATCCCTCTGAATATTCACTTTTATTTGTCACAACCTCATGAGAGAAGTCAATTTTTACTAGAGGTGCATACTAGGCATCATCTTTATGAATGTCAAATTCATGAACCAAAAATGACTGTAAATATCCTTTGATACAATGTTCACTACACTTATCTACACTTACTACACTCATCTACACTCACTACACTTACTACACTCATCTACACTCACAATCACTCACAACCATGAACGCAAAATTTCTAGCCTAGATCCCTTGATCTTTTGGGATACTAATGTAGATGGTTCCTAAACCTACTAGCCCTAGGGCTATGGTCTGGCTAGAACCACTACATAGAGGACCCAAATTGGGGTTTCTAAACCTACTAGCCCTAGGGCTATGGTTTAGCTAAGACCACTATGTAGAGGACCCAAAATGCGATTTCCATTATTCCATGGCTTATTGGTGATGATTAGTACCTCAACTCTACCAAAACACCCATCTTGGCCTTTTGCCCTAAAACACCCCCAAATTACCAAAATACCCCTCTTGAGCTCAAAATCCCAAAAATTCCAAAAATTACCAAAAAATCCCAATAAATCCAAAATAATCCCAATTTCATTTTTCTTAACTACCATATAATCCAATTTGGCCAATTTGACCATCTTCAACCAAAACCCCCAAATTACCCTTTAAAGACCCAAATTTCCCCAAATCCAACTCAAATGTCCATCAATTTGATCTCAATTTCTATTCCAATCCTAAACTCAAATTAACTTTTTATATGACCAAACTAAACCAAATCCAAGCTCAATTGGTTCAATCCTAAATTCAAATTCACTTTTTTATCAACTCAAATGTCCATCAATTTGATCTCAATTGACCCCAATTACAATCCCAAACTCAAATTAACTTTTTTTATGACCAAAATAAACCAAATCCAAGCTCAATTGACCCATGATTGGAGCCCAATTTTGATTTGGGTCAAAACCCCAATATTGACCATAAGACCCAATCCAAGCTTCAATTGGTCCATGATTTGAGCCCAATTTTGATTTGGGTCAAAACCCCAATTTTGACCATATCACTTAATCTCACCAAATTGAACCCATGGCCTAGTCAATTGGCCCCAATTGATGTTTAAAAATGTTGATAACATTCATATACATCAAAATAAACCATCAATTGACCTTGGTGAAGCCTCAAATCCATTTGATTCTGGCCTAAATCCCAAATTCCCAAATTTAGCCCCAAATTGGCTAAGTCCCCAAATTTCACCCAATTGATTGCCTTAACCTCCAAATTTGCATCCAATTCATGTTGAAAAATTTTCATGAGTTCACTATTGACAATTTACAACAGTCAATTTGGACTTAGCCCAAGGCTAACCCAAGCTAGACCAAAGCCTAGCCCATCATGACCAAATTGATTAAAGTTCAAAATTCCTTCAAATTGGCCCTTCAATTGGACTCAAAACCACTTCCATCCTTCACCAAAGATGTTCCTTATGATCATCTACACCAAATTCAACAATTATTTGGGCCAATTGAAATGACTAACCTCAAACCAAGTTTTGGTCATTTGCACCCACTTGGACCCATGCACTAAATGTGACCTAACCACTCTAAGGCCACCAAATTAACTCCACCACAGCCACTAGTTGGACNTGGAGCTCCTCTACCCTCCACCTAAGCACCACAATGCACCCAAACTTATGCCTTGAGAGCCACTCCATGGCCTTTTATATAAAAACTTACCTCCCACGGCCATGGGAGGTGTGCTAAAAGTTTCTTAGAGAGGCCTCTCCAAACTTCACACAGAGCTTCCCTAAGATCCCCTCAGTGCATTCCAACCATTTTTCCTCAGCCATTCCTATTGCTGGAGCTCAATTTTCAGCTTGACCCTGCCGAAAACCAGGACAGAACCCAATACACCTCCACACTCCACCAAACTTCAATTTCTTGTGCCCACACCTTCACAAGAGTGAAAGAAACCAAAGCCCCCATCAAATACCCCTTCCACAGAGCCTCTACCATAACTCTAGACTAACACCTGAAATTGAGCTTGTTTGAAATCATACCTAGGCAACACCAAGACCAGGGACTTAATCCCTAGCCTCCTTGGACCCCAACGAATGTGCCAAGCACCTCTGATCGAAGCCTCCCTTCTTAGAGAAAAGGCATAAAACTCCTCCTCCTCTCGAGCTTATTTTGATTCTCCACTTACTTAAGCTTGATTTCATGGTACTTTAGCCATATGGATGTGTTCGTCTCACTCAGACAAGTCCATAGGATCAAACTCGAAGTGATTTGGTTGATTCTAGGCTGAGATCTTAAGGTTTTAGTTTGGATGGGCACGGGATCATCCTATCGGGGACGATGACGAGGAGCCGTCCAATCGAGCATGTATTAAATGAATGGGGGAGATTGCGCCGGACAGCACTTCAGGACATGAATAGCGGGCCGAGCCAGCAAGCTACATGGACGGCGGCGTCCAACCAGAGCGCGCCACACATGTTTTTGGAGCCGTCGTAGGTTTCGGCACTATGTTTGGTGTGGGGTTTGCCCATAAGAAGCTGTCGGTCATCTGAATTGAAATCCCGTTGCCCGCTTCAGAAGAAAATTTAAAAAAAAAGCTGTCGGCCATCGGAATTGAAATCCCGTTGCCCGCTTCGGAAGGACGTTTTTAAAAAAAAAATAATTTTGAAAAAGATGAAGTCAAACTGACCCCATAATTTTCATAGTTTAAATGAAAGAGCGCTCAACCTCAAATCTTGTATCTATCTTGAAGGATGAACACAAGAATTGAGGGTGAGACTCGATTAAATAAACTAGAGAAAGTTTTGACATCTGTTTGGTCTGCAAAAATCAATGTATTGGCCGACAAATTCCCCTATTTAATATAAGGAATTAAATAGGGTTTATATTATGCTGGGTTTGGAAAAAGCTTCCTACAAGGGCAAGCCCCTATAGTTAATTACGTCTTAGGTAACAAAAGTTACCTAGAATTACTCTCGATAAAAGTCAAGAAAAATTATCTTCAAGGAGTTCAAATGGTAAGGATATTTCAAAAGTATTGGCCGAAAAGTTCCTCTATTTAATATAAGGAATTAAATAGGGTTTATATTATGCTGGGTTCGGGAAAAGCAGTATTGGCCGAAAAGTTCCTCTATTTAATATAAGGAATTAAATAGGGTTTATATTATGCTGGGTTCGGGAAAAGCACTATAAGGGCAAGCCCCTATAGTTAATTACATCTTAGGTAACAAAAGTTACCTAAGAATACTTTCGATAAAAGTCAAGAAAAATTATCTTCAAGGAGTTCAAATAGTAAGGACATTTCAAAGATACTAGATNAATAGGGTTTATATTATGCTGGGTTCAGAAAAAGCTTCCTATAAGGGCAAGCCCCTATAGTTAATTACATCTCAGGTAGCAAAAGTTACCTAAGATAACTCTCGATAAAAGTCAAGAAAAATTATCTTCAAGGAGTTCAAATAGTTAGGACATTTCAAAGATATCAGACTAAGAAGTGCGAAAGGAGATTTGTTCTAATTTAGAACATTTTGTTTTGGAGTCCAAAGGAGGAAACACTAGAGGATGTCACAGATCTGAAGGAGAACTTCGGTGACTTCCCAAGCTATCCTATTATGAGGCTTCAATTTGGGAGAAATAGAAAAAAAACTTTGGTGACTTCCCAAGCTATCCTATTATTTGACTTCAATTTAAGAGAAATTTGAACTTCGGTGACTTCCTAAACTATCCTATTATTTGGCTTCAATTTAGAAGAAATCATTTAAATGTTTCATCCTGCAATTTTTATTTATTAGGATTTACATTTGTGTGAAGCAATCAGCACAAACACTTCGGTGACTTCCTAAGCTATCTTATTATTTGGCTTCAATTTAGGAGAAATCATTTAGTTATTCATCCTGCAATTTTTATTTATTAGGATTTACATTTGTGTGAAGTAATCAACACAAATAACATTGAAGATGTGAGGATTTAAGTCGTAACAAACGACTACCTTGGAGTTCTAAGGCAAGTTTAGGGCTTAGATTGTACAACAGGATTGTACAAATGCCTAAAATATGTGTTTGAGGATTTATGTTGCACTAGGCAAACAACCTCAAATTCTTATGGCTTTGTTGTTTAAAGCTAAGAAAGGATGTGTTGTTGTAGATCCTCCTGCCCGTTGAAGATGGCCAGGCTGCCCACCATATAAGCTCCAAGCTCCTCGTTGTAGCAGAGTTCAGGTTTTCTAGGTCATTTGGTTATAATGTCAAATCAGACAACCTTATGGTTAAAGTTCGTTATTTTCTAGGTCATTTGGTTATAATGTCAAATCAGGTGGCCCTATGGTTAAAGTTCTTTAAATTTCTAGGTCATTTGGTTATAATATCAAATCAGGTGACCCTATGGTTAAAGTTCTTTAAATCAAGATGGCCGGGCTGCCCACCATGTAAACTCCAAGCTCCTCATTGTAGCAGAGTTCAAGTTTTCTTAGGTCGGGCTGCCCACCATGTAAGCTCCAAGCTCCTCGTAGTAGCAGAGTTCAAGTTTTCTAGGAAGATGGCCGGGCTACCCCTCATGTAAGCTCCAAGCTTCTCGTTGTAGCAGAGTTCAAGTTTTCTAGGTTAATTGGTTATAATGTCAAATCAGATGACCCTATGGTTAAAGTTCTTTAAATTTTATTATGGGCACTTAAAGTTGATTAAAGCGACACCGGTCAAGATCCCACGGTTCCATCGTCCCGGCACCACTATATCTGCCC
Source organism: Phalaenopsis hybrid cultivar (assembly GCA_002079205.1). Taxonomy (NCBI): domain Eukaryota; kingdom Viridiplantae; phylum Streptophyta; class Magnoliopsida; order Asparagales; family Orchidaceae; genus Phalaenopsis; species Phalaenopsis hybrid cultivar. The sequence continues at coordinate 223,220 of JXCR01120267.1, read as the reverse complement.
ACCATGTAAGCTCCGAGCTCCTCGGTTTGGCAGAGTTTAAGTTTTCTAAGTCATTTATTATAATGTTAAATCAACCAAGCTCCTCGTTGTAACAGAGTTCAAGTTTTCTAGGTCATTTGGTTATAATGTCAAATCAGATAGACCCTATGGTTAAAGTTCTTTAAATTTTATTATGGGCATATTAAAGTTTATTAAAGTGACATCAAGCTCTTCGTTGTAGCAGAATTCAAGTTTTTCTAGGTCATTTGGTTATAATGTCAAATCAAGTGATCACCATGTTGTAGCAGAGTTCAAGTTTTCTAGGTCATTTGGTTATAATGTCAAATCAGGTGACCTTATGATTAAAGTTCTTTAAATTTTATTATGGGCATATTAAAGTTGATTAAAGTGACACCTATGTTTAAAGTTCTTTAAATTTTTATTATGGGCATATTAAAGTTGATTAAAGCGACACCGGTCAATTGTTAAAGTTCTTTAAATTTTATTATGGGCATATTAAAGTTGATTAAAGCGACACCGGTCAAGATATTAAGTTTTCTAGGTCATTTGGTCATTATATCAAATCAGGTGGCCTTATAGTTTAAAGTTTCTTTAAAATTTTATTATGGGCATATTAAAGTTGATTAAAAGTTCTTTAAATTTTATTATGGGCATATTAAAGTTGATTAAAGCGACATCGGTCAAGATCTAAGTTCTTTTAATTTTATTATGGGCATATTAAAGTTGATTAAAGCGACACCGGTCAAGATCCCGAAGTTCTTTTTAAATTTTATTATGGGCATATTAAAGTTGATTAAAGTGACACCGGTCAAGATCCCATGTTCCGTCATCCTTTATTAACTTAGTTGAAGTTGATTATAGCGACACCGGTCAAGATCCCACGGTTCCATCGTTCCAGCCCCTATAGTTAAAGTTCTTTAAATTTTATTATGGGCATATTAAAGTGACACCGGTCAAGATCCCACGGTTCCATCGTCCCGGCACATATTAAAGTTGATTAAAGCGACACCGGTCAAGATCCCACGGTTCCGTCATCCCGGTACCACTATTTTCTATTGGATTGGTTATAATGTCAAATCAGATGACCCTATGGTTAAAGTTCTTTAAATTTTATTATGGGCACTTAAAGTTGATTAAAGCGACACCGGTCAAGATCCCACGGTTCCATCGTCCCGGCACCACTATAAAGTTGATTAAAGCGACACCGGTCAAGATCCCACGGTTCCATCGTCCCGACACCACTATTTTATATTGGAATCACTTAGAATGTTTAAATCAACCAAGCTCCTCGTTGTAACAGAGTTCAAGTTTTCTAGGTCATTTGGTTATAATGTCAAATCAGATAGACCCTATGGTTAAAGTTCTTTAAATTTTATTATGGGCATATTAAAGTTTATTAAAGTGACATCAAGCTCTTCGTTGTAGCAGAATTCAAGTTTTTCTAGGTCATTTGGTTATAATGTCAAATCAAGTGATCACCATGTTGTAGCAGAGTTCAAGTTTTCTAGGTCATTTGGTTATAATGTCAAATCAGGTGACCTTATGATTAAAGTTCTTTAAATTTTATTATGGGCATATTAAAGTTGATTAAAGTGACACCTAAGATCCCACGGTTCCGAATTTTATGAGGGCATATTAAAGTTGATTAAAGCGACACCGGCCAAGATCCCACGGTTCCACGTCCCGGCACCACTATTTTCTATTGGAATCACTTAGTCCAAATGAACTTACTAAACTCAACATTTTATTATGGGCATATTAAAGTTGATTAAAGCGACACCGGTCAAGATCCCACGGTTCCGTCCTATTATGGGCATATTAAAGTTGATTAAAGCGACACCGGTCAAGATCCCAAGATTCCATCATCTTAAAGGCATATTAAAGTTGATTAAAGCGACACCGGTCAAGATCCCACGATTTCATCATCCTTTATTAACTTAGTTGAAGTTGATTATAGCGACACCGGTCAAGATCCCACGGTTCCATCGTTCCAGCCCCTATAGTTAAAGTTCTTTAAATTTTATTATGGGCATATTAAAGTGACACCGGTCAAGATCCCACGGTTCCATCGTCCCGGCACATATTAAAGTTGATTAAAGCGACACCGGTCAAGATCCCACGGTTCCGTCATCCCGGTACCACTATTTTCTATTGGGCATATTAAAGTTGATTAGAGCGACACCGGTCAAGATCCCACGGTTCCATCGTCCCGGCACCTCATATTAAAGTTTATTAAAGTGACACCGGTCAAGATCCCACGGTTTCGTCGTCCCGGCACTAATATTTTCTATTGGAATCACTTAGTCCAAATGAATTTACTAAACTCAACTTAATGAGTTCCATATTTTTTATTGGAATCACTTAGTCCAAATGAATTTACTAAACTCAACTTAATGAGTTCCATAGTATTAAAGTTGATTAGAACGACACCGGTCAAGATCCCACGGTTCCATCGTCCCGGCACCACTACTTTCTATTGGAATCACTTAGTCCAAATAAATTTACTAAACTCAACTTAATGAGTTCCATAATATCATTTAGACCATGGGAAGCCTCGTTAGCAATCATAGGTTACCTCCTCCGAGGGATTCCCGATCTTCCAATAGAGACACTTTAATTTAGTTGAAGTTGTATTTTTTGTGATATTTGTGATTAAATTTTGAGTTGTCTTATAATTTAGTTGAAGTTGTATTTTTGTGATATTTGTGATTAAATTTTGAGTTGTCTTATATTTTTCATTAGTTGAAGTTATATTTTTGTGATGTTTGTGATTAAATTTTGAGTTTTCTTATATTTTGAAATGTTGTTGGAAGTTTGTATTTTTTGTGATGTTTGTGATTAAGTTTTGAGTTGTCTTATATTTTGAAATGTTGCGATTTTTTTGTGATGTTTGTGATTAAGTTTTGAGTTGTCTTATATTTTGAAATGTTGTGAGGTATATTTTTTTTTGTTTGAAATTTTGTTTTTGGTTTTGGTTTTGGTTTTGTTTTTAACATGCAAGTGTTTTTTATGCAGTAAGTTGATACAAGCATAAAAGCAGAGCAGTAGAAAAGTACAAGAAATCNCATTCACAAGAGTGAAAGAAGCCAAAGCCCCATCAAATCCCCCTTCCACAGAGCCTCCACCATAGCTCTAGATCAACACCTAAAATTGAGCTTGGTTGAAATCATACATAGGCATTACACCAAGACTAGGGACTCAATACCTAGCCTCCTTGGACCCCAACAAATGTGACAAGCACCTCTGATCGAAGCCTCCCTTCTCAAAGCAAAGGTATAAAACTCCTCCTCCTCCCGAGCTTATTTTGATTCTCCACTTATTTAAGCTTGATTTCATGGTACCTTAGTCGTATGGATGTGTTCATCTCACTTAGCCGAGTCCATAGGATCAAACTCGAGTGATTTGGTTGAGTCTAGGCTGAGATCTTAAGGTTTTAGTGTGGACGGGCACGGGATCATCCTATCGGGGACGATGACGGGGAGCCGTCCGATCGAGCGTGTATTAAATGGATGGGGGAGATCGTGCCGGACAGCACTTCAGGACATGAATAGCGGGCCAAGTCAGCAAGCTACAGGGACGGCGGCGTCCAAACAGAGCGCGCCACACAGGCTTTTGGAGCCGTCGTAGGTGTCGGCACTATTTTTGGTGTGGGGTTTGCCCATAAGAAGCTGTCGGTCATCGGAATTGAAATCTCGTTGCCCGCTTCAGAAGGACATTTAAAAAAAAATTAATTTTGAAAAAGATGAAGTCAAACTGACACCATAATTTTCATAGTTTAAATGAAAGAGCGCTCTACCTCAAATCTTGTATCTATCTCGANACCTCGAATTCCTATGGCTTTGTTGTTTAAAGCTAAGAAAGGATGTGTTGTTGTAGATCCTCCTGCTGTTGAAGATGGCCAGGCTGCCCACCATA
>JXCR01120267.1:200194-213165 GCA_002079205.1 Phalaenopsis hybrid cultivar | reverse complement strand
CTCTTCTTGAGCTTCTCTCATAATGATCTTACCTACTAAATGCTAGAGGCTAAGATCAATATGTGATCAATNCATGCAACCTTCTTAATGTCTAGTAAAAGGCCTTGGGTCCATTTAAACTTTATTATGTTACTTAATAATTCACCCTAGGAACAACCTGATGCTCAGTGAACATTGATGTCTTGATTATTCCCAAGAATAAGGTAAATGTCATTTACCTTTTAATTTGAAGATTATGTTGGTGAAGACCTTAAAGGGGGGCAAATTAGTGTTATTAAGAACACTTAGTCAAATTTTTAGTCCTAATTGGACTTGTGGTGTTTTAAAAGAGTTTATTTATGTTGATTTTTCTAATCCTCTTTTAACAAGTGGATTTCAGCTTAAGTTCACCACGATNGTGGAATTTCAAGTTGAGTAAAGAGAAGAGTTTTGAATTTCTAATGGTGAGGGTACCTTTTTTAGTTTTCTACGTCTAGTCAATAGGAAAGTCCTATGGCTAGACCTAGGCTACTAAAGAAGTTTCTAGACCTCAACCAAAAGTGAGGTGAACAAATGGACCCCAATAGGTGTGGCGTGCTGGACAAGCACACCGCACGTATTGGTGTTGATCGACAAAATCAACTAACTCAATATATATTTCTAAGTCATCAAAGGAAAGTCAGACATTTGAAAGGGATCAACATGTAACCAGAAGTGTGAATTTGTATATGCTCNAATTTGGAGGTGCCTAGGGGCAAAAGGCCAAGTTGGGCATTTCAAGTAGAATTGGATAGATATTCATTCTAAGTGAACCATGGATCAATGAAATCCCCATTTTGGGTTCTTATATATTGGTTTTAGCCAGGGTATTGTGAGGATATGGTAAGGGTATAATGTACTTTAGCTTCAAATCAACACCCAGGGTCAATCCTAAGGCCAAGTAACCCTATAGGAACTCTTCTTGAGCTCTCTCATAATGATCTTACCTACTAAATGCTAGAGGTTAAGATCAATATATGGAATTTCAAGTTGAGTAAAGAGAAGAGTTTTGAATTTCTAGTAGTGAGGATACCTTTTCTAGTTTTCTAAGACTAGTCACTAGGAAAGTCCTATGGACCTAGGCTACTAAAGAAGTTTCTAGACCTCAACCAAAAGTGAGGTCAACAAATGGACCCNCTCAACCAAAAGTGAGGTCAACAAATGGACCCCCAATAGGTGTGCTGTGCTGGGCAAGCACACCGCATGTATTGGTGTTGACCGACGAGATCAACAAGACCAATATAGATTTCTAAGTCATCAGACCTATAAATAAGTGTAAATTTATATATGCTATTTGTTTCCGCTGGGGATTTTTTTAATAGGGGTCAACATGTAAGGGTTGACCTCAAAATGGGAATTCAAGACACAAATATTGATATCAAAGGAAAGTCAGACATTTAAAACTGACTTTCAATAAAAGANTTCAAGATACAAATATTGATATCAAAGGAGAGTCAGACATTTGGAACTGACTTTCAATAAAAAAAATCAGAAGTGTAGGACTGATCTTAAAGTAACAATTGAAATTATTGGATCAATTCTTAAAGAATGTGAATTAGAAATATCGGACTAATTCAAAGTGAAAATTATCTGATCAATTTTGGAAAAGCATAAACCAAAAGTATCGAACTGATTTAATGTAAAAATTGAAATTATTAGATTAATTTTTGAAAAGTTATGAATGAGAAGTATGNAAATTGAAATTATTGGATCAATTTTTTTTAAAAGTTATGAATCAGAAGTATCAAACTGATTATGAATCAGAAGTATCAAACTGATTCCATGAGAAAATTGAAATTATTGGATCATTTTTTTTTAAAATTTATGAATTAGAAGTATCGAACTAGTTCGATAAAAAATTGAAATTATTGGATCAATTTTTTAAATTGTTGGATCAATTTTTGAAAAGTTATAAATCAGAAGTATTGAACTGATTCAATAAAAAAATTGAAATTATTGGATAAATTTTGTAAAAGTTATGAATCAGAAGTGTCAATTGATTCGATGAGTGAAATTGAAATTATTGGATCAATTTTTGAAAAGTTATGAATCATAAGTATCAAACTGATTCGATAAAAAAATTGAAATTATTGGATCAATTCTTTAAAAGTTACGAATCATAAGTATTAAACTTATTTGATAAAAAGNAAATTGAAATTATCAGATCAATTTTTGAATCAGAAGTATTAAACTGATTCGATGAGAAAATTGAAGTTATCAAATCAATTATGAAAGTTATGAATCAGAAGTATTGAACTGATTCAAAGAAAAAATTAAAATTATTGGATCAATTTTTGAAAAGTTATGAATCAGAAGTATTGAACTGATTCAATAAGAAAATTGAAATTATTGGATCAATTATGAATCAGAAGTATTGAACTGATTCAAAGTAAAAATATGAATCAGAAGTATTGAACTGATTCAAAGTAAAAACTGAAATTATTGGATCAATTTTTGAAAAGTTATGAATCAGAAGTATTGAACTGATTCAAAAAGAAAATTGAAATTATTGGATCAATTATGAATCAGAAGTATTGAACTGATTCAAAGTAAAAATTCAAATTATTAGATCAATTTTTGAATCAGAAGTATTAAACTAATTTGATGAGAAAATTGAAGTTATCAGATCAATTATGAAAGTTATGAATCAGAAGTATTGAACAGATTCAAAGTAAAAATTGAAATTATTGGATCAAAATTTTTTTTTTTTTGAAAAGTTATGAATCAGAAGTATCGAACTGATTCAATGTAAAAATTAAAATTATCAGATCAATTTCTTTTTTAAAACTGTAAATCAGAGTTATTAGACTGATTTAAAATATCCTGTGTTTCAAAAAGTTAAATGTGTAGAAATTTATGTTATTTTGAAAAAGATTTGCAAGATTTATTTGCAAATATCATATATTTGTGATTCCATAGGGATATCACAAAAACAAAATTATGCAAAAATATGTGATTTTGTGGGGATGTAGACCAAACGAGGTCATACTGCACAAGCAAGGAATCTCAAAAATCGAGAAAACTTATTTGGCAAATTTAATTTGTCTGTTGTAAAATTTTGTTACTGATTCATACAATCATTTTTATAATATATCATGTATATATCTCAAAAGATGAAAAGTACATCATGTTATTCGCATTACTAGTACATCCATGAGTACATAATATACAGTACAAAACAAACTGTCCTCATATCGCTGGCTGCATTTTTGCACATCTATATGTCTGTCAGTAGAAGATCTTCTTGCAAACTCTATTATGAGTTTCTAAACAAGCTGACCTTCTAGACTGTTGTTTTGAGATAGCCTAGTGGTGCAACGAGTTTATAACTCATATGGTTGCAACTGTTCAAGCTCCATGTCTGGCTGAAATCCATGGGGGGTTTTGTCGTCGTTCATTCTTCTAAAAGTTATTGACAGTCGACGGTGTCGAACTCCCGGAATACAATGTTTTGCTATGTCAGANTCTTTGCAAGCTCAACATTGCTTGGATATGCTGGATAATGTGTTTCATCATTTAACCGATTATCAATAATCGACTACCATGTCAGTGGTGGTATTGCTCCCACTAGATTATGTGCCTCAACTTGAGCTGGCGCATGATAGGTATCCCATGGATAATATTGAATTGTTTTTGCATCATCTATTGGCATATCATCATATCTTATCAGTTCATTAGCTGATAAGTAATCATCATAATTACAATATTGTTCTAGATGCAGAACATTGCAACATGGACATTCTACAAATGCTCCTGCAGACTTTCCTTGTTTAAGTGTTGTTGAATGACAAGTAGAACAAACCGAACTAGCATCGGAGTGAACCCATACTGGTGATGGTTCGGGAAGCTGTCTCGATTGTACTTCCTCTTCTATCAATGGCAGACTATCAGAAGACTCCATCATGTTGACATTACACATGTACCCCTCTGGGATTGCAAACAACTTTTCTTTTTCTTTCCTGGCTTTGGCCAAAGCTCTTTGTTTTTTTTCCGGTCAGCATTTCTTTGCTGAGTTCTTCGCAACGAAGCGAAAGGTATTTTCTCTTCATCAGCAATTATCAAATGTCCTGCTGTAGTAGCCACCATGGAGGGCAGACAGCGGCTTGGCCCCTCCATTGGATCTTGTTCTTGGACAGCTTCCTTTTGAGGAAGAGGGAATCCTGGTGCTGAATTTGAGTAATGAGGGCAATCCCTCTTTTTCTCGTTCTTCGATAGCATCCATTAGTGTATTTTCATATTCTATATTAACATCATCAAATTTTATATCAAAGTCAATTATTCCACCTTGCGGTATCTCATCTTTGTTGAAAGCAAGGTTCAAACCATCTTTGAAAGCAAAAATCAGCCGCGATCCTGACATCTCCTCCTTAAATTAATAGGGAGACATCAGTGAGTTTGAATTGTTTATGAATCAGAACNTATGAAAATTGAAATTATCGAATCAATTTTTTGAAAAGTTATGAATCAGAAATATTGAACTGATTCAGTATGAAAATTGAAATTATCGAATCAATTTTCGAAAAGTTATGAAACAGAAATATTGAACTAATTTAATGTAAAAATCAAAATTATTGGATCATTTTTGAAAGATTATGAATCAGAAATATCGAACTGATTCGATATGAAAATTGAAATTATCGAATCAATTTTTTGAAAAGTTATGAATCAGAAATATTGAACTGATTCGGTATGAAAATCGAAATTATCGAATCAATTTTTGAAAAGTTATGAATCAGAAATATCGAATCGAACTGATTCGATGTAAAAATTGAAATTATTGGATCAATTTTTTTTAAAAGGTTATGAATTTGAACTGATTCAGTATAAAAATTGAAATTATTGGATCAATTATGAAAAGTTATGAATCAGACAATCGAACTGATTTGATATGAAAATTGAAATTATCGAATCAATTTTCGAAAAGTTATGAATCAAAAGCTAATTTAATGTAAAAATTGAAATTATTGGATCAATTTTGAAAGATTATGAATCAGAAATATCGAACTGATTCGGTATAAAAATTGAAATTATTGAATCAATTTTTTGAAAAGTTATGAATCAGAAATATTGAACTAATTCGGTATGAAAATTGAAATAATCGAATCAATTTTTAAAAAGTTATGAATCAGAAATATTGAGCTAATTTAATGTAAAAATTGAAATTATTGGATCAATTTTGAAAGATTATGAATCAGAAATATCGAACTGATTTGGTATAAAAATTGAAATTATCGAATCAATTTTTTGAAAAGTTATGAATCAAAAATATTGAACTGATTCGGTATGAAAATTAAAATTATCGAATCAATTTTCGAAAAGTTATGAATCAGAAATATTGAATCGAACTGATTCGATGTAAAAATTGAAATTATTGGATCAATTTTTTTTAAAAGGTTATGAATTTGAACTGATTCAGTATAAAAATTGAAATTATTGGATCAATTATGAAAAGTTATGAATCAGACAATCGAACTGATTTGATATGAAAATTGAAATTATCGAATCAATTTTCGAAAAGTTATGAATCAAAAGCTAATTTAATGTAAAAATTGAAATTATTGGATCAATTTTGAAAGATTATGAATCAGAAATATCGAACTGATTCGATATGAAAATTGAAATTATCGAATCAATTTTTTGAAAAGTTATGAATCAGAAATATTGAACTGATTCAGTGTGAAAATTGAAATTATCGAATCAATTTTCGAAAAGTTATGAATCAGAAATATCGAACTGATTCGGTATGAAAATTGAAATTATCGAATCAATTTTTGAAAAGTTATGAATCAGAAATATCGAACTGATTTAATGTAAAAATTGAAATTATTGGATCAATTTTGAAAGATTATGAATCAGAAATATCGAACTGATTCGATATGAAAATTGAAATTATCGAATCAATTTTTTGAAAAGTTATGAATCAGAAATATTGAACTGATTCAGTGTGAAAATTGAAATTATCGAATCAATTTTCGAAAAGTTATGAATCAGAAATATTGAACTGATTCGGTATGAAAATTGAAATTATCGAATAAATTTTCGCAAAGTTATGAATCAGAAATATCGAACTGATTTAATGTAAAAATTGAAATTATTGGATCAATTTTGAAAGATTATGAATCATAAATATTAAACTAATTCGATATGAAAATTGAAATTATCGAATCAATTTTCGAAAAGTTATGAATTAGAAATATTGAACTGATTTGGTATGAAAATTGAAATTATCGAATCAATTTTTGAAAATTTATGAATCAGAAATATTGAACTGATTCGGTATGAAAATTGAAATTATCGAATCAATTTTTGAAAAGTTATGAATCAGAAATATCGAACTGATTTAATGTAAAAATTGAAATTATTGGATCAATTTTGAAAGATTATGAATCAGAAATATCGAACTGATTCGGTATAAAAATTGAAATTATCGAATCAAATTTTTGAAAAGTTATGAATCAGAAATATTGAACTGATTCAGTATAAAAATTAAAATTATCGAATCAATTTTTTGAAAAGTTATGAATCAGAAATATTGAACANACATTCGTTCATCGTCCCCGATGGCCTTAACCGAGAGCTGTCCATTTTAAAACCTTAAGATCTCTCTCATTTTTTAATGGATTTTAATGATTATTTTTTTAAAATGCTCGTCCTAAAGAGAAGAACACATCCATATGGTAAACATGCTATGAAATCAAGCCATTATAAATGGAGAGCTCGTAAAGTATCGGGAGAGTGAGTAAGGTTATACCTTTGCTCTGAGAGGTTTAGCCTCAATCAGAGATTTTTCTCACCTTCGTTAGGTCCCAAAGAGCTTAGGGATGAAGTCTCTGTCTCTGGTGTAAAGCCCATGTATGTTTTTGATCACAGCCAATTTTGGGTGTTGGTTGAGAGCTATGGTAGAGGCTATTTCAGAGGGGGAATTGATGGGGGTTTGGTTTCTCTCAGTGTTGTGAAGGTGTAGGACCAATCAATTTAGATTTTGGCTCTGTGTAGGTTGGGATTGGGATTTGTCCTGGTTTTGCGCAGGCATTTGAGCTCAAAATTGGCTTGCTATGGTGGATTTGAGAGGGGGAAGTGGATTGGAATTTGCTATGGGTCTCTCAAGGAAGCTCTCAGAGGAGTTTGAAAGGCCTTAGTAAAAATTTTTTACCACACCACTATTCATGGCCGTGGGGTGGATTTCTATAGAAATTTGCCATGTGGTTGCTTGGTTGGCCAATTGAGGGGTTAGCCTCACTTCTTAGGTGTCAAGCTGAGGAGCTCTCGACTCAATTTGGGCTGAGGTGGCCTCTTGTCATGAGTTTGGGTTTTAATCATGTGGGGGCGCACGGTTTTGGGCTTTAGCTTGGGTTAAGGTGGCTAACCAAGGCTTGGACCATGGTTAAAGCTTATGATGATCAGTAAAAATGGCACCATAGGGTATGGACATGTGGTATAGCAAGTACATTGATTTAACCCCTTCCTTATCTCTTTAAAATTTTTTCTTAAAATTTTACGCATGGGATAAATATGAAGCTTAACCATGGGTGTATGGCTGGCTTTAAACTCAACCCTAGAGTCTAAGATGAAAATATCAAGCCTAACCATGGGTTGATGGCTGGCTTTAAACTCAACCCTAAGGTCTAAGGTAAGCTTTAACCATGGGTTGATGGCTGGCTTTAAACTCAACCCTAGAGTCTAGGATGAGTTATGGTAAGGTTTTAAACTCAACCCTAGAGTCTAAGGTGAGTCAGGGTAAGGCTCATTTGATCATACCAAGCTTAATTGATTTGGATTTGACCTTAAGTCCAAGAAGGTGCATATGGCCAATTCTTGTGTTTGAGCTAAGTTAGACATGTCAATTGGCCCAATTAACTATGAAATTTGGACCAAATCTTGAGTTTGGGCTAGGTTAATCATGCCAATTGGTCCAATTAAATATGGAATTTAGACCAAATCTTGTGTTGGGGCTAGGTTAGGCATGCCAATTAGCCCAATTAAATATGGCATTTGGTGAGGAGACCATGAGGAATAACTTTATGAAGGGTGAAAGTCATTTTGAGATCAATTGGTTAATCAATTTGGTGGATTTTTTATACTTTTCATGAAGGGTGAAAGTCATTTTGAGGTCAATTGGTTAATTAATTTGGTGGATTTTTGGTTTTGGACCCATTTTAAGCATGTTGGGCTAAGTTTGGGTCAAACTAGTTTGGTGGATTTTTGATTTTTGACCCATTTTAAGCATGTTGGGCTAAGTTTGGGTCAAAATTAGATGAGGAACAACTTTCATGAAGGGTGAAAGTCATTTTGAGGTCAATTGGTTAATCAATTTGTATGAGGAATAACTTTCACGAAGGGTGAAAGTCATTTTGAGGTCAATTGGTTAATCAATTTGAAGATTTTTGATTTTTGACCCATTTTAAGCATATTGGGCTAAGTTTGGGTCAAACTTGAGCTAGATTTGGTTTTTGACCCATTTTAAGCATATTGGGCTAAGTTTGGGTCAAACTTGGGCTAGCTTTTGGTTTTGGACCCATTTTAAGCATGTTGGGCTAAGTTTGGGTCAAACTTGGGCTAGCCTTGTTTGATTTTTGACCCATTTTAAGCATGTTGGGCTAAGTTTGGGTCAAACTTGGGCTAGCCATAGTTGATTTTTGACCCATTTTAAGCATGTTGGGCTAAGTTTGGGTCAAACTTGGGCTAGCCATGAGCAACTTTCATGAAGGGTGAAAGTCATTTTGAGGTCAATTGGTTAATCAATGTGGTGAATTTTTAAACTTTCATGAAGGGTGAAAATCATTTTGAAGTCAATTGGTTAATCAATTTGGTGGATTTTTGATTTTGGACCCATTTTAAGCATGTTGGGCTAAGTTTGGGTCAAACTTGGGCTAGCCATGGGCTAAGTCAGAAATTATTATTGTGTTTGGTACAAAAACTCATAATGAATAATTTTCATGAAGGAAGAAAATTGTTTTCAAGTTGATTTGGTGATCAATTTGAATGGGTTTTGATGAGTTTGGATTTCGACCTAAGTTAAGCATGTAAGGCTAAACTTGGGTCAAACTTGAGCTAGCTTCGGGATAAATCCAAATTTATTATTGTGTTTGATGTAAAACATAATGATGAACAACTTTCATGAAGGATGAAAGTTGTTTTGAAGTTGATTTGATGGTCAATTTGTATTGATTTTGATGGGTTTGGGTTTAGACCTAAATTAAGCCCTTAAGTGTCAAATTTGGGTCAAACTTGAGCTAACTTTGGGATAAGCTCAAATTGATTGTTGTTTTTGGTCACAAATGACCTTATAACAGATTTTCAACAAAAATTGGATGCCAATTTGAGATTTAAGCCATTCAATTGTTGAGATTTGGGGTGTTAGCCAATATTGGGGCTAATTTGGGGGTTTTGTCAAAGATGGTCAAATTGACCAAATTGGACCATGGTGTAGTTGGACAAAATGAAATTGGGAATATTTTGGATTTATTGGGATTTTTTAGGAATTTTTAGAATTTTTGGATTTTTGGGTCATGGAGGGGTATCTTGTTAATTTGGCTGTTTTTTGGAAATTTTTCTCAATTTTGGCAAATTTGGATGTATTCAAGGTGTTTGAAATAAGTTATGATCAATTTTTNCCTTTAAGGGTTAAATTTGGGTCTAACTTGAGCTAGCTTTGGGCTAAGCTCAAATTAATTATTGTGTTTGGTCACAAATGACCTTATAAAGGATTTTCAACAAAAATTGGATGCCACTTTGAAGTTTTGGGCATTCAATTGTTGAAATTTGAGGTGTTAGCCAATATTGGGGCTAATTTGGGGATTTTGTTAAAAATGGCCAAATTGACCAAATTGAGAATATTTTGGATTTATTGGGATTTTTTAGGAATTTTTGGAATTTTTTAGCTTTTTGGGCCATGAAGGGGTTCTTGGTAATTTGGCTATTTTTAGATATTGGGAATTTTTGGAATTTTTAGCTTTTTGGGTCATGAGGGGCATTTTGGTAATTTGGCCATTTTGTCAATTTTGGCAAATTTGGATGTATTCAAGGTGTTTGAAATGTGTTTTGATCAATTTTGGCTATTTTGGCAAAATTTGGGAATTTTGGCCAAATTTGGGTCCAATGGGCCATTAAGCAATTTGGTATTTTGGCAAAATTTGGGAATATTAGCCAAATTTGGGTCCCAAGGGCAGTTAGGTAATTCGAGGATCCTAGGGGCAAAAGACCAAGTTAGGCATTTCACATAGAATTGGATAAATATCCATTCTAAATAAAGCAAAATTTGGGAATATTAGCCAAATTTGGGTCCCAAGGGCAGTTAGGTAATTTGGAGGTTTGGCAAAATTTAGGAATATTAGCCAAATTTGGGTCCCAAGGACAGTTAGGTAGAGGGGCAAAAAACTAAGTTAAGCATTTCACATAGAATTGGATAAATATCCATTCTAAATGAACAAAAGACCGAGTTAGGCATTTCACATAGAATTGGATAGATATCCATTCTAAATGAACCATGCAAGACCAAGTTGGGCATTTAACATAGAATTGGATAAATATCCATTCGAAATGAACCATGGATCATTAAAATCCTCATTTTGGGTCCTTATGGATTGGTTTTATCTAAAATATTGTGAGGATATTGTGTACCCTAACTCCAAACCAACACCCAGGGTCAATCCTAAAGCGAAGTAATCCTATAAGAACTCCTCTTGAATCCTTTCACAATTATCTTACCTACCATNGAATGTCCTAGATCAAGTGTCACGGTATGACAGGAAGAACAAACCGAACTGGCATCGGAGTGAACCCATACTAGTGATGGCTCTGGACGTTGTACCGATTCTACTTCATCCTCTGTGAACGGAAGACTATCAAAAGATTCCCTCATGTTGTCATTATACATATATTCTTCTGGAATCACGGATAACTTTTCTTTCTCTTTCCTTGCTTTAGCCAGAGCTCTTTGTTTCTTTCGGTCGGCATTTCTTCGCCGAGTCCTCCGTAACGAGGCGAAAGGTATTTTTTGCTCATCGGCAGCTATCAAATGCCCTGCTGTAGTAGCTACCATGGAGGGCAAATGACGGCGTGGTCCTTCCATGGGATCTGATTCTTCAACGATTTCTTTCCCTTTTGAGGAAGAGAGACTCCTGGTACTGAATTTAAGTAGTGAGGGCAATCCCTCTTTTTCTTTCTCTTGAACAGTATCCATCAGTGGATTTTCATATTCTATATTAATATCATCAAATTTCATATCAAAATCGATTATGCCTCCTTGTGGTACATCTTCTTCGTTGAAAGCAAAGTTCAGACCATCTTTGAAAGCAAAAATCAGCCGCGATCCTGACATCTTCTCCTTTAAATTAATAGGGAGATATCAGTGAGTTTGAATTGTTTATGAATCAGAACAAAACATAGTTCAATTAATATATATTTTATCTTGTTAATATATGTGTAGAAAAGAACGATATAACATGTGATGATAAGAATTTTCATTAAATTTTTAATGATAAAAAAAAACTTATCTAGCCACAGACTTTTTTTTTTTAGGCCACATAAATAATCCCAGAACTATCTGAAGTTTACAAAAATTTTTATATGTATGCAGCGAACCAACAACGGCAAGCATCGTCATGTTGCGTAGTAGGCCTTTAGATATCTTCCATTTATTGGAAGCATAGGCCTCTCTCGAGAATAGGTGAGTTGGTAAGATCCTCCACCATTTATTGGGAGCATAGGCCTTTCTCCTTGAGAATTGATGAGTTGATAATCTCCTCCGGCACGTAGACCTTTTCAATAACAAATGGTCCTTCCCAAGTTGGCTCAAATTTTCCACCTATCTTGTGACGTGCAAGAATAGGTCTTTTAATCAAAATTTTTTCCTCCTATCTTGCGACGTGCAAGAATAGGTCTTTTGAGAACAAGGACCAGGTCACCAATTTTAAATTTCCTTGGGCGGACCAGTTTGTCATGAACTCCTATCATTTTTGCTTGATATAAATCCAGATGTTGTTATGCTTGTATACGTTTTCCTTCAAGACTCTCAAGTTCTTCAAGTTTGAGCTTTGCATTTTCTTCAGTTGTTAGTTGGTTTGTAGTGGAGACTCTGACTTCAAGTCTGAGCTTTGCATTTTCTTTAGTTGTAAGTTGATTTGCAGTGGCGACTCTAAGGGACGGTGTCGTATTTCCAATGGTATTACGGCCTCTGACCCGTATACGAGCATATAAGGTGTACATTGAGTGGGAGTTCTGGACGTCTTTTGGTAAGCCCACAGAGCTTCTAACAATTATTGTGCCAGTCACGTTTATTTTCATTGAGTATTTTCTTCAAAATTTGTACAAGTGTTTTATATTGTGCCAGTCTCATTTATTTTCATTGAGTATTTTTTTCAAAATTTGTACAAGTGTTTTGCTTGTGCCAGTCTCATTTATTTTCATTGAGTATTTTTTTCAAAATTTGTACAAGTGCTTCAGCTAACCCATTTGCTTTCGGATAATAAATTGTTGAGTATCTCCAATCTATCCCGTGTTTTTTGATGAAATTGTTAATTTTTGTGCTTTTGAAAGCTGTCCCGTTATCAGAGATAATTCTTCGCGGTACACCAAAACGATAAACGACTTGGTCTTTGAAGAACTGTAGGACATGCTGAGCTGTAACCTCTCGTAGTGGAACTGCCTCTGCCCATTTAGAGAAGTAGTCTGTCATTGCAAGTGTGAAATCTATGTCCTTTAGAGGATGGAGGATCTATCGGACCCACTATATCCGTACCCCAACACTTCCTTTGGAGGATGGAGGATCTATCAGACCCACTATATCCGTACCCCAACACTCGAATGGCCATGTCTGTTGCTGCGAGTATGAATCTATGACCTTTGGAGGATGGAGGATCTATCGGACCCACTATGTCTGTACCCCCACTCGAATGGCCACGAGGCAATAGTTGGGTGTAGCACATTTGGTGGTTGGTGTAAGACCACCCTCC